>JAUTXW010005134.1:0-99123 GCA_030620095.1 Kuschelorhynchus macadamiae
TTTCTCAACCAACTTGAATCTTGTATATTGTTTCATCATAGATTATGATATTTCACTTTTTCAACATTTTTATTCATTTTTAATTTTTTCTAATATGGTTTTACAATTGCCTTTGTCAACAAGATACTAATCTTTGATTATAAAGCATATTTTGAATTGAATTGAATAATATTTTTGCAATACCTTTTCACCCAACTAATTATTGCAAGAATAATGATGAAATTAGCCAATGAAGTTAATAATAGAGAAAATTTTATTATATTTGGCTCGAGCTTTAGGAAATTTAAGTTGTTGTTAAAATCTTGTGACGTTATTCCTGTGTGATTTAGGAAATATCTGTAATGTTAGTGATTTTATTTTATAAATTCTATTGTAGATGTATCTACAATTGTAAAATGGCTATGCCGTGGATAAGTAAATAAATAAAATAAATAAATATGGAAAACAATTTACTTACTTATTTACTTTAAGTACTAAAACTTAAAATGAATTTAAGTGACAAATATTTTGATGAAAGTGTTAAAATTTTAGAATGTGATATTTCATAAACAAGTCACTGATATGCTAAATTTACTTTACACCACTTTGAATTAATGTCATTTAATACCTGACAATAATGAAAAAGCATCCATGCAATGTTGCCTCTGGATAAGAAGTTCTCAGTGCTTCTATTAAAGCTGCTTCATAATCAGTAACAACTGCTCCATTCACAAATTTTGGAAAACTTGCCAACAGATACTGGAACACGGCTTCATATAGAGTTTTGGTCCTTCGTCCCATGAATACATGTATCAAAGGAAAAGCCTAGGAAAAAACATTCTTTATAAAAAAAAAACATTTTTACGAGTACAAATGTGTGTGCTCGATAACTTCCAATATAAATAGTTTTATTTTAAGTCACTCTTTTTGTCTTTTGTCTTTGTAATTTCGAACATAACAAACATTTAAAACTTTGTCATATAATATAAGCCACATATGTGAAAAATGTAAAATGTACTGCGGTTGACTGTGGTAAAGATCACTTTTAATATATAGTACAGAACAAAAACATGGGAATACAACAAAAGAAGACTGCAAAGGTCCCCTTGTAATTTATAACATACCTGGCAAATAAAATATAAATTCCCTTAATTAGTATTTTCATTTGCACTCACATGATCCATGCATATAGCAAATATAGTTAATATCTGCCCAAATGCTGGTCTTCTTGGAACCGACTTGAATGTGCCATCCATAAAAGTGGTTTGGAAATTACTGAAGTTACGTATAAATTCAGTATTTCCAAAAATTACCGCTTGATGCCCCTCCTCACTTGCTACACTACCTGAAAAAAACGGACCATTACTGCAATGGCTATATCTAACCCACTCACCTGTCTGAAGAAATAATGATAATTGTTCCAAGCTTCCTGGAATATTTGGTGTCGTCGACTGCTTCCATCTTCACATGGAGGATCTAATGGAATTGTACGGCACCATAACTGCTCCATTCACAAACCTAAAATTTGGAAAAAATTACATGTATTCCATACATGTATGCATTATAAACTTGATATCTTTGCTAGCAAATTTAATTTTGTATACCAAATCTAAACTAACTTGTTAACAAATTTGCATATGGACATCAATAAGTGTGGGAGGACTGGAACTGAGGGTGCAACCCATCTTAAATTTTTGAGCAGTTGGTCAAGTTTCCTCAAGCTTAAGCCAATATTAATTAGTATAAAACATAATTATTCACAATGACTAATAAAACAGAATGAAGTTTTTTAAATTCTAGTTTTAAACTAAAAAAAAAAGAATTTACTTATCTAACCTTATGGCAATACGGTCATAAATGTCCTTTAAGTTGCCTCTTTGTTGGATGCAAGCCTCCTTTAGCTGTTTCTTGAATTCCGTGACACTTATTTGGTTTTCTTCATCCGGATGATTATGGTGGGCCACTGTATAACTAAAATGAGAATTGTTCCCAACAGTTATAATTTTTCCACTCGCTTTGCACCTTAAACGTTTATTATTCCTGCATACCATATATCTAAAACAGACAATTTAATATCCATAAATAATATTTTTAATGTAATTAATATGATTATGCCAAGTTTTATAAGTAGTGAAGTCTGTGCCACAGATATGTTATTCATCCTTTAAGCGATTTTAAGGTCTATTTTGCTGAAAATGTAAGAACGAAATTCATTAGGCTAGTAATTATTATCATAAAATACCTATCTTGGAACACAACTTTATAGCCATTTCTTTTAACATACATTACTCCTAAAATTAACACTTATTAATATATTTGCTGCTAGAGTTTATACACTTTACACATTTTATACCTACAATTGTTTGAAACAACAACCAGTGGTCATTCATGTGTAAGTCGCAGTTTTAAAGGTGACAATGAGCTCACTATTTTGAATATAATGATTGCATTTAAGATTTTCAGATATTTTCCACAGACCGACTGAGAGGGGACGAGACAAAATATAAGGTTCCATCCTGTACATATTTCAAACTATTTAAACTAATTTATTTTGTAGTGTTTTCCAATTTGTATTTTTTTTATATGAGTGTAATACATTAACATGCATGTTAAGCTATAAAGAATTTAGGTGTGAATGGGAAGTGGAGAGGTATTGAGACTAGAGTACCTCTCACAGATCAATTCTCTGTCCCTTGCTTTTTACTTTATCTCAGACATCTCTACCACTACTATTTATCACATGTATGTTGATTCAATCTGATGATCTGCAAACTTATTTGTGCCCTATAAATTCTCTTGCTCTAAACTCTAATAAAACACAGTTAATACTGTTTACAGAAATGATATTCTTAATAAATCTTAACCCATTCTGATATAGATGGTTATAGACCTATTTAACATATCTCTTCCTAAGAGGGTCCTTTGTCCCTAATCATACCTATAGTTTTTAGTTTTTTGGTTAGTTAGTATTGTTAGCAGTAAGTTTAGAATTATTTATTATTGTTAGTTGTTTACGTGTTTACTCCCCTTACATTTAATTACTGTATGGTGTCTGTAAAGTGTACCAATAAATTAAAATAAAATAAAAATACTAATAACATTAAATATTTGTATTTTAAGCCTTTATACAGTTTAAATATGTAATTTTCATACCATGGCACTTAAGTCGTAGTACATAAACCTTGTTAGTTAATTAATACAAAAAATATAAAGTAAAAGGAAATCTGGGGAAAAGGTAGATGATTTACAAATTCTTAACAGTACACGTTGCACTGAACCATGCAGCAGGCAATTCCTTTCTATTATGTATATCTTTTTTCAAATGCCTATACTTTTTACTTTCAAAGGTAAAAATTTATTTTGTATGGTATTCACAAAAATATTTCATTATCTACACCTTAATAAATCAACTGGTACTTCTAGCAGTACTTTCTACTGCCCTTACATAGTACATCTTTGGGACGTACTTGGTGGTTTTCTGTAAGCTGTTAAAATATGAATATATTAAAAAATGAACAGTAATTTAATAATTTCTTTTCACGATGCTGAATCACATATTTACTTGATAGTATTTTCCATATAATTTTAGGCATAAATAGCAAAGCGGTTTCGTTAAAAACATATGCGTTTTACCTAGCTTGAGGAAGGAAATAGATTGCGTCAGAAAAAACAAATTGAGGTTAGGTTAAAAACAAATTAATCTTAAATATAAACCAAGCTATTTACCTTATGTTGTTCTTTGTCATCTTTGTTTTGAATAAATAACCATCCTGAGAAACAAGTCTTCCACTTCTTGGGGGGTCCATTTTTTCAATATAGGATGTTATATCGATTCAATGAAAAACCTGTAGAAATACCTAAAAAATAATCTGTAAATATCTAAAAATAACCTGCAAATATGTAAAATCACAAAATTAATATATAAAAGCGTGTCAATGATAAAAGCTTTGAAAAGGCAGTGAAAATATGTGATTCAACATCGTGAAAAGAAATTATTAAATTACTGTTCATAGTCAATTTTTAATATATTTATATTTTACCAGCTTACAGAAAACCACCAAGTACGTCCCAAAGATGTACTATGTAACGGCAGTAGAAAGTACTGCTAGAAGTACCAGTTGATTTATTAAGGTGTAGATAATAAAATATTTTTGTGAATACCATACAAAATAAATTTTTACCTTTGAAAGTAAAAAGTATAGGCATTTAAAAAAAGATATACATAATAGAAAGGAATTGCCTGCTGCATGGTCCAGTGCAACGTGTACTGTTAAGAATTTGTAAATCATCTACATCTACCCAATCTTCTTTTTACTTTATATTTTTTGTATTAATTAACTAACAAGGTTTATGTACTACGACTTAAGTGCCATGGTATGAAAATTACATATTTAAACTCTATAAAGGCTTAAAATACAAATATTTAATGTTATTAATATTTTTATTTTATTTTATTTTATTGGTACACCTTACAGACACCCTACAGTAATTAAATGTAAGGGGAGTAAACACATAAACAACTAACAATAATAAATAATTCTAAACTTACTGCTAACAATACTAACTAACCAAAAAACTAAAAACTATAGGTATGATTAGACAAAGGACCCTGTTAGGAAGAGATATGTTAAATAGGTCTATAACCATCTATATCAGAATGGGTTAAGATTTATTAAGAATATCATTTCTGTAAACAGTATTAACTGTGTTTTATTAGAGTTTAGAGCAAGAGAATTTATAGGGCACAAATAAGTTTGCAGATCATCAGCTTGAATCAACATACGTGTGATAAATAGTAGTGGTAGTGATGTCTGAGACAAAGACAGTAAAAAGCAAGGGACAGAGAATTGATCTGTGAGAGGTACTCTAGTCTCAATACCTCTCCACTTCCCATTCACACCTAAATTCTTTATAGCTTAACATGCATGTTAAGGTATTACACTCATATAAAAAAAATACAAATTGGAAAACACTACAAAATAAATTAGTTTAAATAGTTTGAAATATGTACAGGATGGAACCTTATATTTTGTCTCGTCCCCTCTCAGTCGGTCTGTGGGAAATATCTGAAAATCTTAAATGCAATCATTATATTCAAAATAGTGAGCTCATTGTCACCTTTAAAACTGCGACTTACACATGAATGACCACTGGTTGTTGTTTCAAACAATTGTAGGTATAATATGTGTAAAGTGTATAAACTCTAGCAGCAAATATATTAATAAGTGTTCATTTTAGGAGTAATGTATGTTAAAAGAAATGGCTTTAAAGTTGTGTTCCAAAATAGGTGTTTTATGATAATAGTTACTAGCCTAATGAATTTCGTTCTTACATTTTCAGCAAAATAGACCTTAAAATCGCTTAAAGGATGAATAACATATCTGTGGCACAGACTTCACTACTTATAAAACTTGGCATAATCATATTAATTACATTAAAAATATTATTTATGGTTATTAAATTGTCTGTTTTAGATATATGGTATGCAGGAATAATAAACGTTTAAGGTGCAAAGCGAGTGGAAAAATTATAACTGTTGGAAACAATTCTCATTTTAGTTATACAGTGGCCCACCATAATCATCCGGATGAAGAAAACCAAATAAGTGTCACGGAATTCAAGAAACAGCTAAAGGTGGCTTGCATCCAACAAAGAGGCAATTTAAAGGACATTTATGACCGTATTGCCATAAGGTTAGATAAGTAAATTCTTTTTTTTTAGTTTAAAACTAGAATTTAAAAAACTTCATTCTGTTTTATTAGTCATTGTGAATAATTAGGTTTTATACTAATTAATATTGGCTTAAGCTTGAGGAAACTTGACCAACTGCTCAAAAATTTAAGATGGGTTGCACCCTCAGTTCCAGTCCTCCCACACTTATTGATGTACATATGCAAATTTGTTAACAAGTTGGTTTAGATTTGGTATACAAAATTAAATTTGCTAGCAAAGATATCAAGTTTATAATCCATACATGTAATTTTTTCCAAATTTTAGGTTTGTGAATGGAGCAGTTATGGTACCGTACAATTCCATTAGATCCTCCATGTTAAGATGGAAGCAGTCGACGACACCAAATATTCCAGGAAGCTTGGAACAATTATCATTATTTCTTCAGACAGGTGAGTGGGTTAGATATAGCCATTGCAGTAATGGTCCGTTTTTTTTCAGGTAGTGTAGCAAGTGAGGAGGGGCATAAAGCGGTAATTTTTGGAAATACTGAATTTATACGTAACTTCAGTAATTCCCAAACCACTTTTATGGATGGCACATTCAAGTCGGTTCCAAGAAGACCAGCATTTGGGCAGATATTAACTATATTTGCTATATGCATGGATCATGTAAGTGCAAATGAAAATACTAATTAAGGGAATTTATATTTTATTTGCCAGGTATGTTATAAATTAACTTGTAATGAGACCTTTGCAGTCTTCTCTTGTTGTATTCCTATGTTTTTGTTCTGTACTATATATTAAAAGAGATCTTTACCACAGTCAACCGCAGTACATTTTACATTTTTTACATATATGGCTTATATTATATGACAAAGTTTTAAATTTTTGTTATGTTAGAAATTACAAAGACAAAAGACAAAAAGGATGACTTAAAATAAGACTATTTATATTGGAAGTTATCGAGCACACACATTTGTACTCGTGAAAATGTTTTTTTTTTTTTATAAAGAATGTTTTTTTCCTAGGCTTTTCCTTTGATACATGTATTCATGGAACGAAGAACCAAAACTCTATATGAAGCCGTGTTCCAGTATCTTTTGGCAAGTTTTCCAAATTTTGTGAATGGAGCAGTTGTTACTGATTATGAAGCAGCTTTAATAGAAACACTGAGAACTTCTTATCCAGAGGCAACATTGCATGGATGCTTTTTTCATTATTGTCAGGTATTAAATGACATTAATTCAAAGTGGTGTAAAGTAAATTTAGCATATCAGTGACTTTTTTATGAAATATCACATTCTAAAATTTTAACACTTTCATCAAAATATTTGTCACTTAAATTCATTTTAAGTTTTAGTACTTAAAGTAAATAAGTAAGTAAATTGTTTCCCATATTTATTTATTTTATTTATTTACTTATCCACGGCATAGCCATTTTACAATTGTAGATACATCTACAATAGAATTTATAAAATAAAATCACTAAGATTACAGATATTTCCTAAATCACACAGGAATAACATCACAAGATTTTAACAACTTAAATTTCCTAAAGCTCGAGCCAAATATAATAAAATTTTCTCTATTATTAACTTCATTGGCTAATTTCATCATTATTCTTGCAATAATTAGTTGGGTGAAAAGGTATTGCAAAAATATTATTCAGTTCAATTCAAAATATGCTTTATAATCAAAGATTAGTATCTTGTTGACAAAGGCAATTGTAAAACCATATTAGAAAAAATTAAAAATGAATAAAAAAGTTGAAAAAGTGAAATATCATAATCTATGATGAAACAATATACAAGATTCAAGTTGGTTGAGAAAGTCAAACAAAATATTAGTCAGTAAAAAAAAACAAAAAAGAAATATCACATCATACTTAGTGTTCCTACCTCTTCTCTGACTTTATTAATTGTAGTAATTTACCTTTAACAATATTTTGTAAAAAAAACACAAGTCAGCCATACACATTTTAGACTGTTACATAGAGAGAATTGTGTTGTAATCATTCATCAAGCTTTATAAATTCCCTATAAACAGCATAATTGGGGGACCAAACCACTGAACAATATTCCAGGAGGGATCAAAAAGCAACAGTCATTTGTGTTAGATATATTTCATATTTATAAGTTCAAATGAAGATCGACATTTTTTTTTAAATAATTCCATTATATTTAAACTCAAATTTCGTCCGTTTTTTTTTTGTTTTGTAGGCAGTGCTACGTAAAGCTAAAGCTCTAGGAATAGTTAGACAAATTGAGGGAAATAATAATGGAAGAATTCTTCTTAGAAAATACTACGCTTTAGCTCTTTTACCGCCTGAAACGATTTCACCTACATTGGCATCTTTACAGGTATTTTTTTCTTTTTGCAATCTGATTCATGTCATAACTATTATTTGATTAAAGATAATGTGGAGTTTGGGCAAATGTTTAGAAGCTTAAACGAATATATAAGAAGACAATGGATAGAACGTGTCACCCCAAAACACTTCAGTGTATTTCAACAAAAACATCGAACAAATAATATTATGGAATCATACCACAGGAGACTTAATAGCAAATTAACAAGGCACCCTGGTGTATGGGATGTAATGGGTATATTTATATATTTATTTACTAGGGGAGGAGATAATTGAATTTACTTATATTTGTGTGATCAGCTGATTCCAATATCCAATATATTATTAGTAGTAGTACTTATCGCACCAATTGGAACACAAGTTTTTTTTGTACAATATTTAATTATTTTAATATTTGATTTAGAGACCCTAATTGATATACAAGACACTGCAGCCATCGAGTTCACACAGTTGGAAACTGGGAGAGATGTATTCAGGGTAGCAAAGAAGAACACCTTATTTGATCTACGTTTGCGTCAGGCGTGGAACAAATTGTCAGATGGCCGCTTTACTGTGGAAGATTTTCTGAGACAAGCCGTTCATTTTGTTGAGGATCTTGAAAATCAGATCGTTAATTTAAATTCAGAGAATGATGACCTTATTTTAGAAGACCCTATTTTAGCAGAACCCCAAATGTTAGGCCCTCCGGTCCCAGTTAATGTCATTATGGATCCAAATGCCCAGCCCCCCCCTCTTGTTTTCTATGCAGAGTCTCCACCACTGGCCCAAGTAGCTCCGCCCATTCCACCTCTTGTTCATACTGAACCGCCTCCTCTAATTTATTTTCGACCTGGAGATCATCTTTAAAACTGCGACTTACACATGAATGACCACTGGTTGTTGTTTCAAACAATTGTAGGTATAATATGTGTAAAGTGTATAAACTCTAGCAGCAAATATATTAATAAGTGTTCATTTTAGGAGTAATGTATGTTAAAAGAAATGGCTTTAAAGTTGTGTTCCAAAATAGGTGTTTTATGATAATAGTTACTAGCCTAATGAATTTCGTTCTTACATTTTCAGCAAAATAGACCTTAAAATCGCTTAAAGGATGAATAACATATCTGTGGCACAGACTTCACTACTTATAAAACTTGGCATAATCATATTAATTACATTAAAAATATTATTTATGGTTATTAAATTGTCTGTTTTAGATATATGGTATGCAGGAATAATAAACGTTTAAGGTGCAAAGCGAGTGGAAAAATTATAACTGTTGGAAACAATTCTCATTTTAGTTATACAGTGGCCCACCATAATCATCCGGATGAAGAAAACCAAATAAGTGTCACGGAATTCAAGAAACAGCTAAAGGAGGCTTGCATCCAACAAAGAGGCAATTTAAAGGACATTTATGACCGTATTGCCATAAGGTTAGATAAGTAAATTCTTTTTTTTTAGTTTAAAACTAGAATTTAAAAAACTTCATTCTGTTTTATTAGTCATTGTGAATAATTAGGTTTTATACTAATTAATATTGGCTTAAGCTTGAGGAAACTTGACCAACTGCTCAAAAATTTAAGATGGGTTGCACCCTCAGTTCCAGTCCTCCCACACTTATTGATGTACATATGCAAATTTGTTAACAAGTTGGTTTAGATTTGGTATACAAAATTAAATTTGCTAGCAAAGATATCAAGTTTATAATCCATACATGTAATTTTTTCCAAATTTTAGGTTTGTGAATGGAGCAGTTATGGTACCGTACAATTCCATTAGATCCTCCATGTTAAGATGGAAGCAGTCGACGACACCAAATATTCCAGGAAGCTTGGAACAATTATCATTATTTCTTCAGACAGGTGAGTGGGTTAGATATAGCCATTGCAGTAATGGTCCGTTTTTTTTCAGGTAGTGTAGCAAGTGAGGAGGGGCATAAAGCGGTAATTTTTGGAAATACTGAATTTATACGTAACTTCAGTAATTCCCAAACCACTTTTATGGATGGCACATTCAAGTCGGTTCCAAGAAGACCAGCATTTGGGCAGATATTAACTATATTTGCTATATGCATGGATCATGTAAGTGCAAATGAAAATACTAATTAAGGGAATTTATATTTTATTTGCCAGGTATGTTATAAATTAACTTGTAATGAGACCTTTGCAGTCTTCTCTTGTTGTATTCCTATGTTTTTGTTCTGTACTATATATTAAAAGAGATCTTTACCACAGTCAACCGCAGTACATTTTACATTTTTCGCATATGTGGCTTATATTATATGACAAAGTTTTAAATTTTTGTTATGTTAGAAATTACAAAGACAAAAGACAAAAAGGATGACTTAAAATAAGACTATTTATATTGGAAGTTATCGAGCACACACATTTGTACTCGTGAAAATGTTTTTTTTTTTTATAAAGAATGTTTTTTTCCTAGGCTTTTCCTTTGATACATGTATTCATGGAACGAAGAACCAAAACTCTATATGAAGCCGTGTTCCAGTATCTTTTGGCAAGTTTTCCAAATTTTGTGAATGGAGCAGTTGTTACTGATTATGAAGCAGCTTTAATAGAAACACTGAGAACTTCTTATCCAGAGGCAACATTGCATGGATGCTTTTTTCATTATTGTCAGGTATTAAATGACATTAATTCAAAGTGGTGTAAAGTAAATTTAGCATATCAGTGACTTTTTTATGAAATATCACATTCTAAAATTTTAACACTTTCATCAAAATATTTGTCACTTAAATTCATTTTAAGTTTTAGTACTTAAAGTAAATAAGTAAGTAAATTGTTTCCCATATTTATTTATTTTATTTATTTACTTATCCACGGCATAGCCATTTTACAATTGTAGATACATCTACAATAGAATTTATAAAATAAAATCACTAAGATTACAGATATTTCCTAAATCACACAGGAATAACATCACAAGATTTTAACAACTTAAATTTCCTAAAGCTCGAGCCAAATATAATAAAATTTTCTCTATTATTAACTTCATTGGCTAATTTCATCATTATTCTTGCAATAATTAGTTGGGTGAAAAGGTATTGCAAAAATATTATTCAGTTCAATTCAAAATATGCTTTATAATCAAAGATTAGTATCTTGTTGACAAAGGCAATTGTAAAACCATATTAGAAAAAATTAAAAATGAATAAAAAAGTTGAAAAAGTGAAATATCATAATCTATGATGAAACAATATACAAGATTCAAGTTGGTTGAGAAAGTCAAACAAAATATTAGTCAGTAAAAAAAAAACAAAAAAGAAATATCACATCATACTTAGTGTTCCTACCTCTTCTCTGACTTTATTAATTGTAGTAATTTACCTTTAACAATATTTTGTAAAAAAAACACAAGTCAGCCATACACATTTTAGACTGTTACATAGAGAGAATTGTGTTGTAATCATTCATCAAGCTTTATAAATTCCCTATAAACAGCATAATTGGGGGACCAAACCACTGAACAATATTCCAGGAGGGATCAAAAAGCAACAGTCATTTTGTGTTAGATATATTTCATATTTATAAGTTCAAATGAAGATCGACATTTTTTTTTAAATAATTCCATTATATTTAAACTCAAATTTCGTCCGTTTTTTTTTTGTTTTGTAGGCAGTGCTACGTAAAGCTAAAGCTCTAGGAATAGTTAGACAAATTGAGGGAAATAATAATGGAAGAATTCTTCTTAGAAAATACTACGCTTTAGCTCTTTTACCGCCTGAAACGATTTCACCTACATTGGCATCTTTACAGGTATTTTTTTCTTTTTGCAATCTGATTCATGTCATAACTATTATTTGATTAAAGATAATGTGGAGTTTGGGCAAATGTTTAGAAGCTTAAACGAATATATAAGAAGACAATGGATAGAACGTGTCACCCCAAAACACTTCAGTGTATTTCAACAAAAACATCGAACAAATAATATTATGGAATCATACCACAGGAGACTTAATAGCAAATTAACAAGGCACCCTGGTGTATGGGATGTAATGGGTATATTTATATATTTATTTACTAGGGGAGGAGATAATTGAATTTACTTATATTTGTGTGATCAGCTGATTCCAATATCCAATATATTATTAGTAGTAGTACTTATCGCACCAATTGGAACACAAGTTTTTTTTGTACAATATTTAATTATTTTAATATTTGATTTAGAGACCCTAATTGATATACAAGACACTGCAGCCATCGAGTTCACACAGTTGGAAACTGGGAGAGATGTGTTCAGGGTAGCAAAGAAGAACACCTTATTTGATCTACGTTTGCGTCAGGCGTGGAACAAATTGTCAGATGGCCGCTTTACTGTGGAAGATTTTCTGAGACAAGCCGTTCATTTTGTTGAGGATCTTGAAAATCAGATCGTTAATTTAAATTCAGAGAATGATGACCTTATTTTAGAAGACCCTATTTTAGCAGAACCCCAAATGTTAGGCCCTCCGGTCCCAGTTAATGTCATTATGGATCCAAATGCCCCGCCCCCCCCTCTTGTTTTCTATGCAGAGTCTCCACCACTGGCCCAAGTAGCTCCGCCCATTCCACCTCTTGTTCATACTGAACCGCCTCCTCTAATTTATTTTCGACCTGGAGATCATGGTGTTAATCCTTTCCCTCTAGCCCAAGAGCCCCCGATTGCTCCAAACTCCCCAACCCTAGAACCCTATCAAGAGGAACAATTAGAAGAACAACTTTCAACGTCACACTCCCCCTTGTCCGAGATAACTTTTGCTGGAGAAGGCCAGCTCCGTCCAAATTCTGCTTCTCCAGACCCTGATCCTCCCTATAATTTTCCTGCTATTCCAGAAGGTATCGGAAGATTGTTTGGTCAATTAGGGAATGACGAAGAAGTTGAACAGCCTGTACGCCGTAAGTAACTAGTATACAAGAGTATATTGATAGTTGATTATGCGTTTTAAAAAAAAATTCAATCTTGCATCTTATCTCTTTCATTTTTTGATTGTTATTAGCCTTACAAAGACTTATGTCAATGTACATGGGAGAGATAGGAATTTATTCTATTGAAAATAAATTTACATGAGTGCAATGAGTTGATTTTTCTAATAATTCTTTTTTCTAATAGATTAATTTTATTTAAATCTGTGGATTGGTGCCAGTAAATAATACCATAGTATGCGAGTGAATAAAAGTATTTAAAAATAGTTCTGTCTCCAAATATTTTTTAGATTTCATATTTTGCGAAATAAGCTATTTAGCTTTTTTGCGACATTGTTTAAGTGATTACATCATATTTGTATATACCTAAAAATCTAGAAAGTTCAATCTCATCTACATGTTTACTGTTAAAATTACATCTAGATCCATTTCTTTTCCTATATGAAAAGTCATAAAGCTGGTTTTAGTTTCTTTAATGATTCTTTCTCGCACTATAAAGCAAAGTTGCAAATATTAGTGTTACTCTCAGATAGTTACCAGAAATGACTATATACAGTCATCTGCATAGAGAATTTTTCTATTGCTTGGTGCGACTGGTCGATGCATTTTCCAGATCATTTATGAAGGTCACCATTTTTATTATTATAATTATTAATATAATTATTAATTTTGTTAAGGTTGGGAACCTTCGATTGCTGCCAGGGAATTCAAAGAAGATACCATGCCAGAAATTATGAGATGCAGTGTATGTTTGATAAATCAAAAACAATTTGTTTTACATTGTGGCCATATGTTTTGTGCAAGATGTACAGTTTATTATACGGTTATTTAACTGTCGAGTTGTATTCACCAGGGAGCCCATACTGTTTTACCTCAATTAATTTATGTTGGTTTGTTTGTTTATTTTGGATTTTTCTCTATTTACATTTTTAAATATCTGTATAAATTTATGTAGAGATATCATTGTTATTTTGTGTTTGTATCATTCATGTTTGTATTTTTATATCATAGTTATCAGTTATTTTAGTATCAGTAGCGCACATATTTTTTGGAGGATATTAACAGGTTTAAAAAATACAACTTTTGACTGCTATGCCGTGCTGTACCACAATTTTTAACATTCTAGTGACATAATATAAAAGTCAAAAATCGTTTTATTTATTAAAAAGAGTAAACTCTTGTTAACTCACGTCCATAATATTATAATTCTTACAATTATTGTGACAGGGAAAAAAATATTTTTATGAAATAGGTAAAATTAAAATACGCAATAAACTCGTCAATTACAAGTTGATCTCATGGAACTCTTACAAAGTGTAAATTGATTTTATTTGATTTTTTAATTTCTAAATAATTTAGCCCCTCAAAGAACTTTTGATTAGAACAGATAAGGCTATATTATGAGAGTTTCTTGTTTCACGCTGGTAACTCATTTGCATGTCCTTAAATCACTTATGAATAAGGAATGACGTTTGATTAATTCATAAACGTTAATCGTTTTCTTTTTGTCTTTTTTTCTAAATAATTGCAAACTTAAAGAAACGTTTATCTCATTACAGAAGATAATTTTTCAACAAATTTCTGGGTAGTTTCAACTTTCTAAACCCCCTTCGTGAGTGCGCTATTGATTTGTATGTGTATATTTATTTGGAGATTTTATTGCGTGTTCATACTTAGTGTTTGTATCATTCTAAAACATTCTTTAAATGCGTTTTTATATAAATTAATTTGTAAGGGCATAGGCTATTGGTTTGTATATGTAGATTTGCATGTTCTTACTTGGTGTTTGTATAATTCTACAAAACATTCTTCAGGTTTACGTTATATTGTTTTTATAAATACATTTCTAAGGACTTGCCCTATTAGTATGTATAAGTATATTTATGTGAAGATTTCATTGCATGATTTTCTTATTGGTGTTTGTATAATTATTACTACAAGATATTTATATTAACTGATTTGTAAGGACTTTCCATGGTTACCTCTCTCGTAAACGGAATTATTTTAATCGTGAAAGTTACTTCTCAATATTTTTTGTTTTTTTTTCATGAGATTCTTGTTCGAATATATACAGAAAATTAATTTATGTTTTGTTGACACAGATTAAAAACTATGTTTAATAGGGAAAAATTTAGGGCAAATACAAAGTACATGATAGCTTAAAAACTATTTTACAAAGGATGACAAAGTTTGTACCCGAAAGTTTAGCTTCGATCAACCATGAAACCAGATACTTTATTGTTAAATATCCACTTAGAAAAAACTTTTTGCGTCACCCGTTACGAAGGTGAAGTGATATTATATTAAGTGATTTTATTATTAAATTTAACCTAACTAGATCCAAATTTACGAGACAAGTTCTGTGTAAAAACCTTTACTGATTGTTTCCTTACAGTTTTATAATTTTCAGAAACTAACACTATAATTCTATTGTGTTTTGGCTTTGCTTGCTTTTGTATTATTGTATTCTAATTTGATATTTGTATAAACCCTAACACTGGAACCTGTGGTGGAAGATAGATCAAAATACAAGAGTTCTAACCACACTACACCACAACTTGTTACGTTCTGGACGCGCGTTTCGCTAACCAAGTTAGCATCATCAGCAGATGATATAAACTAAGGTAACTTATCCTAACCGAGACTATTTATAGGTAAATGCGGTCACACTTGGTTGCACCTGACTGCACCGTTGTCAAGTAAACAATAGAGGGGACTATAGGGAATAGGCCCTCTGTCTTTATTTAGTGCTTTCTTACCACATTTAACTATTTCTATACTCTCAAATGCATCCAATAATCTATTATTAGATACATTTTTAATCAACTTAAGATTATTTATTCCTATTCGGTGATTGTTTTCCAAAGCATGTTGGGCAACGCTTGACTTTTCTGTTCTTCCGTATCTTAAATGTGCCATGTGTTCTTTAAAACGAATGTTTATGGAGCGTTTAGTTTGCCCAACATATTTTAGGGTTTCCAAGGAGATTTTTCAACTATTCAACTATTATAGGGAATATCGAAAGTTCCATTCAATATGTGCCAGAGTCAACTAAGGGATTCATTAGAGAGGCTTGCAGAAATCAAATCTCAAAAAACGTGGTTAACAAGTCAAAATATGTTTCTCGTAAAAACACTGAAGTTATCCAGGGACTGAAGAAAAAGGAATGTTTTTATTTAAAAGCTGACAAAGGAAATAAGGTTGTTATACTAGACAAAACAGATTATTTTGAAAGAGTAGACAATTTGATTCAAACTGGTCCTTACGATTTAATTGAGAAAAACCCGTTATCAAAAATGATAACAGAAGTAAAAAGTACTTTAAAACAGTGTAAAAACGTTGTGTCCGATAAACTAAAATTCAAACTAAGACATAGTAACCCACAGTTATCTAAACTGTATTGCCTTCCCAAAATTCATAAACCTGGGAAGTCCATGAGACCTATTGTTTCAGCTGTTGGATCACCAACGTACAATATTTCAAAATGGTTAGTAGAAGAATTCGGCAAATTAAATATCTCGTATGATAACTTTGAGGTTACTAACTCGTTAGAATTCTTAGATAAAATTAAGAATGTTCACTTAAAAGAAGGTGAAATTTTAATATCTTTTGATGTAAGCTCATTATTTTCTAATGTACCCATACCACTAGCTTTAGAGTACCTAAAGGAACTACTTGAAATCAATAATTTGAAGAAAGAAATTATTGATGAGTATTTACTTCTCACAAAATTATGTATGAATCAAAATTTTTTTCAGTACAACAATAAATATTATAAACAACTAGAGGGAACTGCGATGGGCAATTGCTTATCTCCGTTCCTTGCAAATTTGTTTATGGGCAGATTAGAAACCCAATTCAAAAAAGAACTCAAGTATTTCCCAAGGGTGTGGTATAGATACGTAGACGATATATTTGCTATTTTTGATACTAAAATAGAAAATTTGGACACTTTCTTAGAAACATTAAACAATAAATATCCTTCCATTAATTTTACGTACGAGAAGGAGAGCAATGGGCAATTACCTTTTCTCGACACGTTAGTTATTAGAAATAACGATAAATTAGAATTTGATATTTATAGGAAATTTACTAATACTGATAGATATATAACATCCGACTCATTTCATTGCCGTCAACACAAAATGGCAGCATTCCATTTCTTAACTCACAGGTTAGTCAATTTTCTACTAAGTAAAGAACGTTTTAACAATGAAATGAATCGCATTAAAAATATAGCTAAAAGTAATGGATATAATGATAATTTTGTACATAAACTAGTAAATAGACATAAGCATAAGAAAATGTTAAAAGATGCCACTACTCTTCAAATACCTGAGGCTTCCAATAAATTCATAGTAATCCCATATGATCCCAGATATACGAGAGGTCTAGAAAAAGTATTTAAAAACGTAGGTTTTAGAGTAGCCTACAAAACGGAGAATAGTCTGAAAAATCTCCTTGGAAACCCCAAAGACAAAGTCGACTTGAGGGAGAGGAGTGGCATCTATGAAATTAGCTGTAATGACTGCGATCTAAAATATGTTGGGCAAACTAAACGCTCCATAAACATTCGTTTTAAAGAACACATGGCACATTTAAGATACGGAAGAACAGAAAAGTCAAGCGTTGCCCAACATGCTTTGGAAAACAATCACCGAATAGGAATAAATAATCTTAAGTTGATTAAAAATGTATCTAATAATAGATTATTGGATGCATTTGAGAGTATAGAAATAGTTAAATGTGGTAAGAAAGCACTAAATAAAGACAGAGGGCCTATTCCCTATAGTCCCCTCTATTGTTTACTTGACAACGGTGCAGTCGGGTGCAACCAAGTGTGACCACATTTACCTGTAAATAGTCTCGGTTAGGATAAGTTACTTTAGTTTATATCATCTGCTGATGATGCTAACTTGGTTAGCGAAACGCGCGTCCAGAACGTAACAAGTTGTGATGTAGTGTGGTTAGAACTCTTGTATTTTGATTTGTATAAACCGTCAATGGTGCTGGATTTAGGCTTAGCTTCGATTGGGACTAGTTCGCAGTACCGCCATATATGTAAAAATAACTACAATACATTTACATACAATCTCTCATTTGGTCAAGCATGATATGCTAATAATAGCTACAAACACTGTCACGATGCAGTAGCGATTTTAATCGCTCTATCACTTGTACACTAAGTACCAGCCAGCACTAGATTTCTCCTAGCAAACTTATCCATAACATGAATAAATTTGAGCTGCTGCAGCAATCGCTATTAAAAAATAGCTAATTTAATAACTCCTATGATGAAATTTATTAGATACTTCTTATATATCAAAAACTTCACTGTCTTTTTATTTTTGGCTTTTCAGAACGTACCACCTTTTATGTATTCATATTTTTCTTAGAATATAAATGCCGTCCTTATTAATTATTGCATTTCATTTTAGACTATGTATGGGGTGAAATAAATTTTATTAAAATATTAAAGGCACTTAATTTTTGGTACAAAATTAATTCACTGTGAAAATGTAATTTTTATTCTAGCATTAAACTGTTATGGACTCAATTCACCGTCCGTTAGTGGTTAACACTGAAGGCTATAGTTCCCTCACCTAAATCCAGTGCTGCATGTCTAAATAACAATAATAAAACCATATTTATAAAATATGTTGCTTTGTATTTGAGAGGTCTAGAATCAAGACTTACATTTCCTATCCATGTGCCATGGCATATGTGCCTGTTTAAGATTTGCCGATTTATCTATAATTTAGAACCAAATAGTTACTAAAATAAACACCTGGAAATTTAAAATGTTTTTGCACGTTCAAATTAGCAGGAAAACTATGTAAGGCCGTGACAGAACTAGCATTCTGTATTTACATATATTTACTTTATATCGCATTCATGTTGAAAACTGGTTTTTCATTGTTAGTTTCAAAAAAGACCCACTAAAATAAATCGTCACCTTTCCAAAAAAGTGTTCCTTATTAATTTATTTTTATGATACTTGCAATCCATATATGTTTTTTAAACTCTAATATATAAAATTATATAAAGTGTTTGGCGATTCCTTAATGTCAATTTAAGTGTGAGAATGTAAGCCTTGAATCTAGACTCCTCATTTATTTGCATGTTTTGATCTGTGAGTTGTATGTATCTCGCTAAAATATACCGTCTTATTTGAAGTGTGTATTGTTTTATTTATATTGGCTTTTCGTAATTTTGCTGTTTGTGTGCAAAATATTTCTTTATTCAATAAAAAAATATTTATAAAGCATACTGTTTTTTATTAATTTGAAGAATATAAGGCTAACATTCTTGACATAAAGGTAAATCTCTCTCTTTTCTGTAGTATCATAGAGGACACCGTCTTATTCATATTTATAGGACGGGAATAACGTGCTAAAATTTGTTATATATAGTGGAAATACTTTACTTTTTGGAATGAGTACGCAGGAATAAAATTGATAATAGTATTTTAAGTGTACGTTAGATGTCCTGGATCAAATACTCTATTCTTATTCTACATAGCATATAGTACGGGAGGGTTCCGCAGTATTTCGAGAATTTTAAACATTTTTTCTATCCTATATCGATATTTAAATTTTTCTATTCTATATCGATATTTAAACAAGTCTTATAGAAAGTATACTCTCGAACAACTTTATTAAACATTGATTTTTTTAGTCCCTGATTTTGTCATGTATATATAAACCGGCATAAACAAAACTACATTATATAACTATATATCATGTTCAATTTCGACAGGTAATGCAAATTCATTGTTTATAAAGCAATACTTATTGCTACGTTGCATTTCGACAAAGTTGCCTATACAAAATATCTGCTTTTTGAACTACGAGTTTTTAGTGTGAAAGTATAAAAAATCGGAGCATCTTGTCTTGTTTCCTGCTTACCCCAATTTCATTAGCGATATATGTGGGGTGGGGTTACCAACCTCATAAAGCTATAACGTATAAATAATATCGCTTTTATTTATACTGAAGTATAATGGGAAGTATTATCACAGCAAGTACACATTGTTCATAAAACATTTTTTTTGTTTCTAATTTTATTCTAAATAATCCCAGCTACTTCTTATTTACAAAATTAAATTTAAAACGTAAGATATGTCAGTCTAAAACAACGCAATTCAATATACTTTTATATAGATCTCTGTTAATAAGAATAGTAAATATAGTATTTATTTTAAAACTGATCCATGGTGGCATAATTCACTATTGGAAAACCATATCATATTAGATCTATACTTGAAAAAAAGCATATATGTATATATATATATATATATATATATATATATATATATATATATATATATATATATATATATATATATATATATATATATATATATATATATATATATATATATATATATATATATATATATATATATATATATATATATATATATATATATATATATATATATATATATATATGTATTTATATATATAAACCAAACTACATTATATAACTAGATATCCTGTTCAATTTCGGTAATCCAAGTTCATAGTTAACAAAGCAATAATTATTGCTATATTGGATTTCGTCAAAGTTGCCTGTACAAAATATCTGGTAACTTTCTAAACTACGAGTTATTAGCACAAAATGGTGAATGTATAAACAATCGGAGTATCTTGTTTCCTTCTTACCCCAATTTCATTAGCGATATATGTGAGGTGAGGGTTACTAACCTCATAAAGCTATAAAATATCAATAATATCGCTTTTATTTATACAGAAGTATAAGGGGAAGTATTATCTCAGCAAGTACACATTATCCATAAAACATTTTTTTTTATTCTAAATAATCCCAGCTCCTTATTTACAAAATTCAATTTAAAAAGTAACAGATGTCAGTCTAAAACAACGCAATTCGATATACTTTTATATTGATCTCTGTTTGTAAGAATAGTAAGTATATTATTTATTTTAAAACTGAAACAATGGTGGCATAATTCATTATTGGAAAGCCATATCATATTAGACCTATTCTTGAAAAAAAAAACAATATACAAAATATATTGCATAAAACTTTACATCTATATGCAGAATTAATATACTTCTGATAATTTACAAATAAATAGGTCTAAATATATATATATATATATATATATATATATATATATATATATATATATATAAATAAACAATTATTCGTACTTTCCCGATTTGCTGCCCGGGTGTATAATACGTTTATTTTTTCAAACGTTGGTATAGATTTCAGACAATTTGTTACCAACGAAGATTGTCATAGTATCAGAAATTGCACATAAACAGTTGTCTGTTCCTCCAAATAGAAATACGCAAGTATTTGATTTAGTTATATTTGAAAATGGTTTTGCTAATAGAATTTTCAAATTTATAAAATGAAGAAGGCTTATCAAGAAAGAAACCTTGCTAAAAATAAAACTGAAATCTAAAACGAATTGTGCCAAAAATAACTGTAAAACATCCAGTAGATGAATCACTTTATATCTCACCTAAGAAGGAATTCTCGCTTTCTGATTTTAAAACTATTGAAGACATAGATAGCTATATGAAACTATACAAGTGAAGAAAAGTTATGCGGTTTTCAGTGTTTACAGAAAATCTTACATTAATATAGGCAGCACCATCAATTTATTTGCTAACGCAAAATAGCAGGTGACTGACACTACTGACAGGTTATATATTTTTCCACTTTAAATCCACACCTGTTAGTTTGAAAGTTTATTTGGAAAGTTGGTCGACCGGCGCACAGTGAGTTAAATCGGCCGTCTAGCACGACATAAGTCCCAAATGTAATTTTGCAATATTCTTAACATATTCTAAAAATCTATATTTAAGATAGTGTTAATAATAGAAAAATGCAATTGAGAAACAAAATTATAATTACAGTTCTCGGAGGGGAAGCCTTAAAGTTAGTAAATATTTTAAATCTGAAATTAACATGTTTCTATACATCATTTTCAAAACAGAAAATATGATACTAAACATAACAAATGTTTTTCTAATTTCTTACATGACTACTGTTTATAATTAAAGTTTTCTACGGTATCAAAACTTTTTAAATATTAAAGCCCTTACCTCAGAAAATTTGGGTCTTTTTAGGTATTACTATATTTAGGTAGTTTTTTTTAACTTGTAGAGCATGCAAAAAAAAGTTTGTTGAAGTTTAGTTTAATTTTTATATAAAAAATAAGAAAAAGGATCCCTTTTAACCAAAAACCAAAAAATTAGCTGCTCATAGATGCCCATTCGGGATTTATATAGCTTTAACTATGGCTCCTTAATTACTACTGACTGCACCAAAAAAAACTGCACGATGTTTATATGACCAGAACTTTGCAAATAATCGTCCGAGTGTAATAACGGTAAACATTTTGCAAAGACTAAGGTACAAAATTTCGGAATTTTGTATTACAGCTGTCATCTTTTTAAAGTTCAAGATGGCGAACCCATTTTAAAAATATGGATATTTTATCCCTCGGTAGAAGTTTTACATGCCACATCGTGTTAAAACTAAATTAACAGTTATAATGCCACATTATTTCCAAGCAAAATGATAACACTTTTAAAATTCGGTAAATAACTAAGATATAATTTTATAAAACCACACTCCCTTCAATTCTTTTAATATTAGAAATGAAAATTTCAAATAAAAAACTAATCAATTAGGTAAATTTTAACGACTTTTCTACCTTTACAAAAATAAATCTTAAACGAGGATACCAGTTCAGTGCCAGTAATTGGCATTTTTGTAAAGATAATTTCATAAAAATATAAAAATATATAAAGTGCAATATATAAAATATAAAATAAATACAAAAATAAATATAAAAATATATTAAGTGCAATATCTAAAAAATATCGACTTCATTGTATATGGCAAATAACAAAAACAATTTATTTATCACGAAAAGTATACCTAACTAATTAATTTTTATTTGAATGTTTTATTACCAATATCAAAAAAATTAAGGAGTGCTTGGGTGCAGGTGCATACGTAGTAGGCTTTTCTAAAACATTATCTGTTACATATTGTTTAGTCTAAAAGTTCTTCTATTGTTTATGTAATGAATAGAATAGAAACTCAATGATATTTTGTACTCACAATTCTACATAACCTAAATAAAGCAATATTTGACAAGACACCTTGTATTCTATCTTAATTTTATATGCGTCATATAGCTATTAGTTAATAATAAGTTTAAAGCAATGATTCATGCATTTTGACATCAATTGTGTTTTTAAGTTACACAAAACATTACATTTTTATTAAAAACTGAAGCCATTTTAGTAACCCGCATCTTGTTTACATTTTTTTTGCAAAACATTTTGTTACCTATCCTAAAAAAGTATTATATGAAATTTAAAAAACGTTAAAACAATGCATGAATAATTATGTCGTACTACATGGCCGATTTACCACACTGTGCGGCGCGGCGTTATTAGCACAATATGGTGAATGTGTAAAAAATCGGACTATGCTGCCTTGTAGTATGGGATTACTCAGTACTCACCCTAAACAGCTATAATCTATCAAGATGGTTTTTATTTACACTAAACTAATAAAGTGGTGAGGGAATTAGTATCATATGCACCAAGTGTACCTTATTTATTAACAGCGTTTCTGATTTGATTCTATACAGAATTTAATCCAATTGAAAACGTAAGAAACCTCAGATTAAAAGCGGCAACGCAATTCAATATTACACCTTTATTATAGATTCTTATTATATTTTTTATTTTCTTTTTTAACAATGAATTGAATTTGAAACTAATGAATGGTGCCAAACTCACTATTGGAAAATCATATCAGGTCTATTAAAAAAAAACTTTGTAGAATATTAAATTTCGCTAAATTTAACTGATAAATTTTTATTACAAAAAGAAACAAAATATAAACATAACAGTTTAACATCTTTATGCAGAATTAAACAAAAATCAATATTTCCTTATTTTTTGGTTTTCCGAGAGATAATGACTTTTAATTTATTACCATTACCATTTGTTTTTTAGTTATTATAAATAGAGACATAAATGCGCTACATATAAGGACCATGGTTTCTACGGTATTCTATGATGGTTTACAAATAAATGTTTCTAAATAAATATATACACCAAGAAAGAAAATTTCTTTATTTTGGTATTTATAAAGATACATTATACAATAATGACTACTGGAAACAACATGGGTATTTTACTTTCCTAATTTGCCTGACTTACTAGGGTACAGAACAATTTTACTAATTTTAGTTATTTTTGACAGCTTTGGTATATGTTTCGGATTAAATTTACTGTCAAAAAGCAACATAATATGGTATTAATATAATATTTAGTCGGATTAATAATAATTTTATTCCTGTTCATTCAAAAAATTATCAAAATAAAAATAACTAAATAGGTGCCTATGTTTGTTCTTTTTGTTTCAGATAAATTAAACAGTCTAACAAAAATATATGTATCTATATATAATTCTATGGAGGAATACCTACATTACTTTAGTTAATTTTAAAAAAACCTCATCATCAATTCGTTTTAATTTATTATTGGCAATGGCAATATAACATTTCCCCTCTCCACCCGATTTATTAGGCTGCTCTAGAACAATATCTCGAAAGAGATTTTCTTCACGTGGTCAAATCACCCGAACGTCGCGAACGCCTGTGATTGGCTTTGGGCCCAATGAACTTTGGGCCGAATGGAGCCATCTCGAAAAAGCCCCTCCCATAATGTTTTATTTACAGTTGAATCGGTCGGCTTCTGTGTGTCTTTCAAACTCATTTTTAAACAACGAAATAAATTAAACTGAATTATAACAACTGCATTACTACTGTAGTACATTAGCAAGTATATTCGCTGTGACTGAAACGCTTGTCACAGGTATTTTATTCTATTCTACTCCTGCTCCGCTAAACCAGTATTTCTATATGACTAGTATTTTTTCTACAAAAGGAACGATATCGTAATTAGAAATAAGAAATCTACGAATTAGATTACTCGCAAATCAGGCGAAAATATTAACATATTTTAGATTTGATAGTATTAATAGGTGAATCTTAAAATATTTAGCACAAAAAAGATTAAAAATAATAAATTACAAAGCCAGTTTTTATGACAAAAATATCAAGGTCGTTTTAAATATAAAGGACATTAATAAGCTTAAAAACGAAATTTGTAAAAATGTGAGCCAATTTGTTCATTTACTTTTTTCGAATTTGCACGGAATAGGTAGTGTTTTGATGACATATATAATCATAATCAACGAGCCGCGGGCTGCGATACTCGAAACCGCCGTTTAGTCACGGTTTCAACGACTCGAGCCTCCAAGCCGGGAAAAGTATTTTGTCACAGGTATCTATAACGGGTATGGACTTGAAACAGGAACAGGACGTACCTGTTACAACAAAGTACTGATTTTCGTCATCTCTAATTGAAGCAAGGAGCTTGCCGATGGCAAGCAGAAATTCAATAAATGTCAAATTTTTAGGTTATAATTTTTACTTTAATTAACAAAATTCTTAATACTTTTACACATCTAATTATTTAAAAATATAAATGTTTTTTACCGTTTAATGGAAAAAAAACCTTTAATCGGATATTTTTGGGTTAATTCTGAAGATATAGCCAAGACTAAAGTAGACATAAACGCCTAAAACCACAACCAAAGAGCGTAAAAAAGTTACTAAACAATCTTCTTGCTCCAGTTTAGTGTATTTTACATTAATATTTTGGAAAACTAATAAAATTAAATTACAAACAAAATCTGATCAGCTGTTCAGGAATATCATTTTCAATGTAAATGCACTTTTACGAAATGTCAATTTCAATTTGGATTTTGAAGTGAATGTAAATGTGGCTTAAGGCTTCGAATATTAGGCGGCCCAACAAAACAGCTGACTGCTGTCAATATGGCTGGCGTAGGGCAAACATTTTTTTCTTCCATATGAGTCCGTGATAATTTAAAAGCAAATTTCAAGTATTTTTGTATATATGCAGTGCATTTTTTTTGTACAGGACCATTTTTTACAATTGCGTATTTACTTTAAACTTAGTTATGACAAGTGAATACTTTTTGAAGCTTCGAAATAAGAACGCCGAAGTCGCCAAGCGTTGCTAACAAAATATTTTTATAATTAAAAATTAGATCCTTGTAGTGTAGATCCAAAAGACTTTCCCCAAGTGACAAATATGGACAATGCTAGTTATATAGTTGTTCAATTTAAATTATGTATATCCAAGTTAAACTTAGCTCAATTTGTGTGTTTAGTATTTTGTACTGCACACAGTACATATACTTTTTTTATAAATAAAACATATATATCAAGAAAATAATCATGTTTTAATTTAAATAAACTGTCATGCATGTCAGAGTGAAACAATATATAAGAGTGATTATAATAAGAATAAAAAGTAGTCTTTACAATAAACCTGATGACGAGTGTACAAGAACTCAATTTTTTTCAGCATAATGAAACCTTTACTCTTTACTAGACTTAAACTTACTTATGGCTAGAAAAAAATTAATTATATACGAGTACTCTAAGACAGGATTATACCGTGGAGTCCCTAAACAAAATAGTTACATTTTGTTCCTGTCTTATTTTTTTCAGAAGTTATCAAGAAACTCAAAATTTTGAAAAGAGTGTCCATGCCTTTAGCGTACTTGTAATTACGACTCTGGAATTTCCACCCCTTCATAATTTAAGAACTTCCGTCATGAATGCATAACAAGACTTCTTTATTCGGTCATAGGTTTTGCCAACACACACTTTTGGCAAATCTTAGTATTAAGTAAGTAATAACCCTGGATATGGTTACCGGTGCTTCATTTATTATACATAAAAAAAAATTGTAAAAACTAGATCATAGCTACCACACTCGTACTAGGATAATATCAATATAAAAAGCATACATTATTTAGTTCCTAAAGTATGTAATAAACTTCCAGCTTCCACATACAATGAATTCGTTAAGTTTAAGATAGAATGTAAAAAAATATTTATTACTCGTATAATGAATTTAAGAACTATGAGTCTTTTACGTAAGATTACCTCGCTTTCCCAAACAAAAAAATAATTACAGAGTTGCATAAAGGTTAAAATTGTTAAACAAATCTCTTTCAAGATGGTACATACAAATACTGATAATTATTTAAGTCCCCTAAAACAAAATGTAATATAACCTTTTTAAACAAGCATTAGATTTTTGATCAGTCTCGATTGAGAACCATAATAATTGTTAACTAGCTAGATTGATTTTAGTTTTTTAATAAATGAATAATATGAAACGTTTTGCTCAGACTTGGGCCTAATTTAATTTAGTAGTACGTAAATTCTCTTCTTATTGCAGTATTCACTTCAGCCGCATCGACGATTCAAGCGTTTTTCATATCTAAAATTGAAAATGTTTGAAACTTACAAACGAAAGTAACATTGTCTTTTATACCGCTACATCCACAATTTGCAATACAACAAAAAGAAGGCATTTTAAAAATAAATAACAAAAATCCCATATACTCCCGTATAACAATTCGATTTGTTTGTCCTACGCTCGTCAAAAACAGCTGATCGGTGACGTTCAACTGACAGATCGCTGAAGTGCCCTATTGAACAACTAGAACATATACGTAGGAAATAATAATAAATACTGCTAGCATCCTATTTCCCTTCGCGTTAAAAGTGTGTCCAAAACAACGACCTATCGACGAAGCATGGTTGGAACCAGGGCATGCGCACTCTCATCATTTGACAGAACTGTATTTTATGATTTTACTTTTTACTCGCGTCACGAGCGTCGCTAGTTTCGATGATTTTGAAGTTTCCTCTCACTTGTCAGTCGAATTCAAATTTAGTTGACGTTAAATGCTTTTATGTCGTTAAACCACAGTACACGAAATAATTTTATATAATATATTTTATTTATAATATTTTTACCCAATTGGGTAGTGGTTTGTGCGTTAAACTTTCATTTTTATTATTTGGGAGTTTTTCTGTTTATAAGTGCTTGTGATTTTATTAAATTTGTTCTGTAACGGTGTGCATCATGTATTATTGACAATGGTTTTTAAGTGTTTAATATCTGAGTGCAACAGTACCAATAATACTGCAAAAATGCACTGTTTACCAAAAGATGAGAAGGTAAGTTTTATATAAATATTATTATTTAAAATAAATAATCTCCGAATATTGCACCATCATTTTACAAAGTTTTACTGGCCAAATCCAAATCAATACAATCTGATTTAATTTACAACTTAATCTGTTGTTATTTGTTCCAACAATAATTAGTGTAAAGATAAATGTAAGCATCACTTTTTTTTACTAGTTGTGCTTTATGTTTTGTTATATCCAACTTAGTTTGCTTTTTCGTCTAATACCCAAGTAACACAAGGTGGTCTTTCATATCACTTTTTTCTTTATAATTGTTTTATAAAGGAATCTGACGGACTTAATTATCTTTATAAAAGTGTTAGTTCACACTATATAGTTTTTTAAGCAATATGGCTTTTTAATATTGCTCTGAGAACCTTCTTAGAGCTAAATAATATATCTTTTATATATTTGCTCCAATAAGCCTTTATAAAAGTGACAAACACAGCTGTTAGAGATTTTTTTTTGCGTTTTGTCTGTATAATTGGTTTATAAGCTACTATATAAAGCACAAATAAGGCCATTAAAAACCCTTTTTTATTATTAATTTAAACTCTTTTATAAAGCAATTATGAAGTAATTTGGGTATTTCTAGCTCAATATGCTTCCATCTAACGCCATTATAAAGATTCTGTATAAATGCTCTGTTAATGTGTCTTTCTCTTTAATAAAATACGCTTTATTACTGGGATATAGTAGTTATGTAAAAGGTTTTTTAAAGTAGTCAGAGTAACGCAATAAAAATTACCCTAAAGCAGAGGCATCTCCATTATCGGCATGCAACTAACAGTGCAACGATCTAGCGTGGATCTAGCCATTTTGTCCTGTGTTTTCGATACATAGAGAGGCTTGTTTTTGTTAAAATTTAATTTGTGTCCCAATTTCGTTTATATTCCTGTAAAAATACATTGAACTTGATTGTTAAAAGTTAAAATTAAATAATGGCTGATATTTCGAAGTGGAAAAAACTAAAAGAACCGGTAATTTTCGCAGAAAATTAAAAATTCGGTTGCAGAAAATGCTGGAAATACCATCTCGGCCATCATCAGTTGAAAAAGAAAATGGAGAAACACCTGACCAGCAAGGGATATCTGATAAACAGAGCATTGTAGCAGAAAGTCAAAAAAGTGACCAGACAGAAGACTCGGAAATTGACGATGTTGAGACGCAGGAAAATTGGGTATTGGAATTAGATGACGAAAACTTAAACGACGACGCCGACATGTCAATAGAAAAAGCCTATACACCTAATAAAAGTGAAAAGAATTTATCATTTATTAAGGAGATACGGAAATGGGCCACGATGTTTCAGATTAGCCATATGTCCTTAAAGCAATTACTAGTTATATTGAATAACAGGCTACCAAACATTTTACCGGCAGATCCGAGGACCCTGCTTAGTACTCCTCGAGCTATTATTTTGAAAGAAATTGGTATAAGCGGTCACTACTGGCATCAAGGAATAGAATTCTGCCTGAAAAAATATTTGTCTACGGTAAGAGTAACAGACTTTCCACCTTCATTTTGTCTTTCGTTAAATTTCAACATGGATGGATTGCCAATTTATAAAAGCTCAAAGCAAGAATTCTGGCCTATCCTTTTTAACATACATGAGTTGCCACAAGTTAAACCTATGACTGCAGGCCTATATTATGGATATGGCAAACCGACCGATGTTCATGAATATCTACAACCTTTTGTAAGTGAAATGTTAGTTCTTATACGAGATGGTATTGTATGGACAGTTAACGATTTGGAATATAAAGCGTCGATAAAAATTAGATGTATTGTGTGTGACTCCCCAGCGCGGGCATTTGTAAAGGGTAAGATATGTGAATTCTTCAGTAACATAAATATTATTGAATTTTTAAGTTTTTTTTTTAGGAGTTATAAACTTCAATGGCAAACACGGTTGCCAAAAATGTACTGTTGTTGGAGAATACTCTTATGTGTCACATTGTACCTATTTTTCAAAGGAAAATTGTGAAAGGCGCACTGACAAAAAATTTCGACTAAAACAATACGGATCTCATCACAAAAATGACACTCCCTTGATCGAGCTTCCCATTGACATGATAGCAGATTTTCCTGTAGCTGATAGCTTACATTTAATCGACCTGGGCGTGATGAAAAAATGTTTACTGGGTAAGAAAATAGGTATCAATTTAAAAATTATTATTATTACTACTTTCAACCATTCTCAATAACTACAGTAACATTGTTTCTAGGATGGCGTGATGGTAATATTGGTAGCTACCGAACAAAATGGCCTGCAAATGTAACAGTTCAAGTTTCAAATTTTTTGTTAAATTGTAAAACTCCCAAAGAAATTCATCGATCTGTACGGGGCTTAGATTGTTTGGGGCACTGGAAAGGCTTGGAATACCGAACTTTTCTACTTTATCTAAGTATAGTTGCACTAAAAAATGTTTTACCTAACGATATTTACGAACACTTCTTGTGTTTCTTTTGTGCCATTACTATTTGTACATCAAATGCTCATTGCAAAATTTTTTTAAATACTGCAGATGTACTTTTAAAACATTTTGTAAGGAAATACCGAAATCTTTATGGTGAGGACTTTATGACTAGTAATGTGCATAACCTTTCCCATTTAATAGATGATGTAAGAAGGTTTGGGGAGCTTCCATCATTTAGCGCATATCCATTTGAATCAAGACTTTATGAAATCAAAAATCTAATTCGTAACGGAAATCGTCCGCTTGCTCAAGTGGCAAAAAGACTGGGAGAAATTACTAATTTAGAAACTGGAGCACAAACATCCTCAAAAAAATATCCCATATTGAAAAAACAGAATAATATTATGTTTAAAGTGCTGCAGATGGAAGATTTTCAATTAAATGCTGAAGTATTTGCTGACAAATGGTTTATGACAGATGAAGGTTTGATCGTTCAGATGTTCTATACTGTTAAACAAAACGACAACATTGTTATATTTGGTTCTAGTTTAAAGAATTTAAGCAATTTCTTTGAAACGCCTATTGCGTCATCATTTCTAAAAATTTATATGTCAGATAATATATCTAATGATGCTGTATTTTATCCCTTAGAGTGTATTCAATGCAAAATGGTCGTTATACCAATAGAAAATAATAAATTGGTTTTTCTGCCATTACTACATACTCTAAAATAAAAGCATGTTTTATTAAACAGTTTTTTTGTTATTTTTATTTTCCTTTCTTACAAATCATATTTAGGAACATGAACCGAAACAAAATAAACTACTTAAACTATTAGTAAATGCACACCTACTAAAATTAAAAAGAAACTTTTTGGGCTCTTTGGCATTAAACATATAAACCTAATAATGTTTTTCCTATAAAATAACAAATAACAGTTGTTACTATCTAATAAAAATATCTAATAAATTATTTCTTCGTCACTATTTTGGCGCATGTCTTCTTCTTGTTCATCGCTTTGTTGGGATTTTTCCGGAATTTCCTCAGGGGTTTTTGGGGTTTTGTCCCGAGTTTCGTTAACGCTTTTGCATTTATAATTTAAATTTTTCGGCCTCCTTTTACAAGTTGACGCTCTCCCACCGGTTATCTTTAGGTTACTCCTTCTGGTGGAGTTTTTTAAAATGTTTTTAAAAAACTGTTCACATTCTTCTAGAGTAAAGTCATTGTCAGCCTGTTGAACTATCTTAAAAAAAAAAGCAATAATATTTTTGTAAGACTTAAAAGCAACTTTGACATTTTCCCCCCTTGAACCACCAGCCCAAGAACATTGGGTCATTAATTTCCTGGAAAACATATCATCTAGAAGTCTATAGGCAACATTAAGTCCCTGACGTTTGCCATTTGATCCATATATAACGGACAATTTTTGTAGTAATGAGGCAGAGTATCTGTCATCTTCTAAAGCTTTCTCTAAAGCAGTCAAACCGTCAAGAGAATCCACTTGAGCGAATATCTCAATCGAGGTTTTAGCAGCATTATCAACCGGTACAGCCGGTTGAGAGAATTTCTTAATTTTAACAAGCCCTTCCTCTAATTCCAAATGACAGGCTTGCTAATTTTGTAAGAATAATTTTCTGATTTTGTAGAATAGTTTTCTGATTTTGTAGAATATTTTCCTGATTTATAGTAATTGCTTCAAACTGATTAGGGTTAATTTGAGTTTGAGTCGATATCTCTTCATCCAGTAATATTTGTTCATCAATTTCCAGATTATTGGGCGTATTTATTGTAAGGAATGGTACACTCGAGCTGTTGATATTACCTGGTGCCACTATTTGGACATTTTCAATAATTTCTATATTATTTTTAGTCATATCTAATACTGGTAATCGTTTAGAAGGTTGACCGAGTTGACTTAAAAACGAAGTTTCATTTTGAGCCTAAAAAGGAAATTATTAACGTTAACATTAATATAAAGAAGTGCCTGAGAATTACTTAGCCTAATACTTAGGCTATTCTATCCTACCTTTTTATTATGAATTCACCAATAAAATTTAACAAAAAAAACCGTTTTAATAGCAAAAAGCAGAGGAACACATTTGTTGCCGGTCACTTTTTGTTTGTTTACATTCTTTTACGGGAGACGGGAGTTACTAAATACACGTCTGCCGTGTCCGTGATGAGATCACAATTCGCATGTCTATTCTGACAATAAATGTGCTACATATACAGCGTAGCCAGTAGTAAATAAAGAAAATAATCAATTATTTTAAAACAAAATAAGCAGAAACGATAAAAACATAATACAGAAATAAAACTTAAAATAATTACATACATACACCAAACAGGCAAATAGCCACTGCCTGTTCATCAACATGATAGTGTGTTGTGCACCTTTATCAAGCCAAAAGTGATATAACAATGCCATTTGCGCCCTCTGTTTAATATTTTGAAGCTCAAAAGGCACACTCCTTTTCTTTTATAAAGCAGTTATAAAGCAAATCCATAAAAAATGGCTTTTTAAGGGCCATTTAATAGACTGATTCGCAACCATTTCCATTTTGAATGGTTTTGCACGCGTCGCCATTTAATCATGTTTAGGGCTGTCCGCGCGTCCATGCTGTCAATTGCCGCCATTGTTGCATAACACAATTAAATTACTTATTATTCCGTTTTGTGCAAAACTAGTATGTGTTTTCATGATTTTTTTCTGGATTAAGGATTAAGACTTTATCATTTAGAAACATTTTAAAAATAAAAAAAAGATATGCATTTTTTATCAAAAAAAGAAATTATTCAATTTTTAATTATTTTCAAGGCGCTTTGATAAATTCAAAGATAAAACTATAAAGTTTATCAGAAAAATTTCCGTCGCAAGTGAATTTTATAATATTCTGCCCATTATTATGATATTTTAGGTCTGTATTTTTTTCCAACATACAAGCACTACAAGTTAGTATAATGATTAATATTAATAGGTTAATTATGAAAAGAATCGGCGAGGGCGACATCGTCTACGTTTACTTATATACAACTGAAATAAAGTATTTATTAAGCAAATTCTGCAAATTGTCGTTAGCTCGCTCTCCCTGTTGGTAAAAAATGCGCATGACGGAAAAGCTGTTTAGTCGAGTATGCAACAAACTAGTGACATTTTTAGAGTATTTAGAAAGTACTTACATATCGGTTTTATAATTGAGGAATTTCATACCATAATATACCTGATTTATAATGGCAAATTATTGACGCTTATAAACTACAAGATAAAGCTTTATACCAGATTTATAAATGCTTTTTAACTTACTTTATAGGCGCTTATAAAACTATCAATTTACACCAGATCCTGTTTTAGAGTAAGATAAAATCTTTTATAAATTAGCTTTATAAAGTGTGCCTATTTTGGGTATATAGGCACTCTGTTAGGTCTGACAGAACGTTGTATAGTACAAATAATAAATCATTAAGCTGAATAATTAAGTGTTGTAGCAGTTCACTCAGCTTTTAAAAAGCAAGTTGTGTTACTTGGGAAGTACCAAGAACCAAATATAACAATGTTGTCGTTTTGTTTAACAGTATGCAACATCTGAACGATCAAACCTTCATCTGTCATAAACCATTTGTCAGCAAATACTTCAGCATTTAATTGAAAATCTTCCATCTGCAGCACTTTAAACATAATATTATTCTGTTTTTTCAATATGGGATATTTTTTTGAGGATGTTTGTGCTCCAGTTTCTAAATTAGTAATTTCTCCCAGTCTTTTTGCCACTTGAGCAAGCGGACGATTTCCGTTACGAATTAGATTTTTGATTTCAATGGGTATGCGCTAAATGATGGAAGCTCCCCAAACCTTCTTACATCATCTATTAAATGGGAAAGGTTATGCACATTACTAGTCATAAAGTCCTCACCATAAAGATTTCGGTATTTCCTTACAAAATGTTTTAAAAGTACATCTGCAGTATTTAAAAAAATTTTGCAATGAGCATTTGATGTACAAATAGTAATGGCACAAAAGAAACACAAGAAGTGTTCGTAAATATCGTTAGGTAAAACATTTTTTAGTGCAACTATACTTAGATAAAGTAGAAAAGTTCGGTATTCCAAGCCTTTCCAGTGCCCCAAACAATCTAAGCCCCGTACAGATCGATGAATTTCTTTGGGAGTTTTACAATTTAACAAAAAATTTGAAACTTGAACTGTTACATTTGCAGGCCATTTTGTTCGGTAGCTACCAATATTACCATCACGCCATCCTAGAAACAATGTTACTGTAGTTATTGAGAATGGTTGAAAGTAGTAATAATAATAATTTTTAAATTGATACCTATTTTCTTACCCAGTAAACATTTTTTCATCACGCCCAGGTCGATTAAATGTAAGCTATCAGCTACAGGAAAATCTGCTATCATGTCAATGGGAAGCTCGATCAAGGGAGTGTCATTTTTGTGATGAGATCCGTATTGTTTTAGTCGAAATTTTTTGTCAGTGCGCCTTTCACAATTTTCCTTTGAAAAATAGGTACAATGTGACACATAAGAGTATTCTCCAACAACAGTACATTTTTGGCAACCGTGTTTGCCATTGAAGTTTATAACTCCTAAAAAAAAAACTTAAAAATTCAATAATATTTATGTTACTGAAGAATTCACATATCTTACCCTTTACAAATGCCCGCGCTGGGGAGTCACACACAATACATCTAATTTTTATCGACGCTTTATATTCCAAATCGTTAACTGTCCATACAATACCATCTCGTATAAGAACTAACATTTCACTTACAAAAGGTTGTAGATATTCATGAACATCGGTCGGTTTGCCATATCCATAATATAGGCCTGCAGTCATAGGTTTAACTTGTGGCAACTCATGTATGTTAAAAAGGATAGGCCAGAATTCTTGCTTTGAGCTTTTATAAATTGGCAATCCATCCATGTTGAAATTTAACGAAAGACAAAATGAAGGTGGAAAGTCTGTTACTCTTACCGTAGACAAATATTTTTTCAGGCAGAATTCTATTCCTTGATGCCAGTAGTGACCGCTTATACCAATTTCTTTCAAAATAATAGCTCGAGGAGTACTAAGCAGGGTCCTCGGATCTGCCGGTAAAATGTTTGGTAGCCTGTTATTCAATATAACTAGTAATTGCTTTAAGGACATATGGCTAATCTGAAACATCGTGGTCCATTTCCGTATCTCCTTAATAAATGATAAATTCTTTTCACTTTCATTAGGTGTATAGGCTTTTTCTATTGACATGTCGGCGTCGTCGTTTAAGTTTTCTTCATCTAATTCCAATACCCAATTTTCCTGCGTCTCAACATCGTCAATTTCCGAGTCTTCTGTCTGGTCACTTTTTTGACTTTCTGCTACAATGCTCTGTTTATCAGATATCCCTTGCTGGTCAGGTGTTTCTCCATTTTCTTTTTCAACTGATGATGGCCGAGATGGTATTTCCAGCATTTTCTGCAACCGAATTTTTAATTTTCTGCGAAAATTACCGGTTCTTTTAGTTTTTTCCACTTCGAAATATCAGCCATTATTTAATTTTAACTTTTAACAATCAAGTTCAATGTATTTTTACAGGAATATAAACGAAATTGGGACACAAATTAAATTTTAACAAAAACAAGCCTCTCTATGTATCGAAAACACAGGACAAAATGGCTAGATCCACGCTAGATCGTTGCACTGTTAGTTGCATGCCGATAATGGAGATGCCTCTGCTTTAGGGTAATTTTTATTGCGTTACTCTGACTACTTTAAAAAACCTTTTACATAACTACTATATCCCAGTAATAAAGCGTATTTTATTAAAAAGAAAGACACATTAACAGAGCATTTATACAGAATCTTTATAATGGCGTTAGATGGAAGCATATTGAGCTAGAAATACCCAAATTACTTCATAATTGCTTTATAAAAGAGTTTAAATTAATAATAAAAAAGGGTTTTTAATGGCCTTATTTGTGCTTTATATAGTAGCTTATAAACCAATTATACAGACAAAACGCAAAAAAATCTCTAACAGCTGTGTTTGTCACTTTTATAAAGGCTTATTGGAGCAAATATATAAAAGATATATTATTTAGCTCTAAGAAGGTTCTCAGAGCAATATTAAAAAGCCATATTGCTTAAAAAACTATATAGTGTGAACTAACACTTTTATAAAGATAATTAAGTCCGTCAGATTCCTTTATAAAACAATTATAAAGAAAAAAGTGATATGAAAGACCACCTTGTGTTACTTAGGTTGGGTAGCTATGCAGGTTGATATTTAAAGAACAAGAAATCAAGAAATATGATTGTATTATGTAAAAAATGAAGTCTATCTTTAAACATTCTTTCGAATACTTTCACAATTTGTTTTATACCTCTATGTGCTTTGTGAAAAGTATAAAAGTATTTCTAGATGTCTACATTATTTATATTTCTATTTCAGAGTAATTGATTTATGTCTGTAATTTTATATACTTACCATTTGTAACTGTGTAGTTTGAAAAAATGAATACATATATATTTTCTTTTACAGATGTTTTGTATGACTCAAAGGGCATACCAACAGGTAAACAAATCTTCACGCCCATGGTTCTGTGATACGTGTAAGAAGGAAGAGGAAACAAAAAATAATCAAAAGCAAACAAAAACACAGGGATGTACTTTAGAGGATATTATGGCCAAACTTGAAGATATGGACAGGAAGTATGACATTCTTCTTACAAAATATAATGAGCAAGCAGTCATTAATGATAGACTGCAAGAAGAAATAATGAAGATTAAAATACAATTTAATAGGCAAGAACAAGGCGCCCTTAAAAATAATATAATAGTTCAAGGAATTCCACAAGAGCCTAATGAAAATCTCTTTGAAATCGTTACGAAAATAGCGGAAAGGTTAGAAGTACAAATTAATGAAAAGTTTTTAGCGTATAGAGTGGGAAATACGGATCATACTAAAGAAATAAGTAAACCAATCAAAGTCATATTTGAGGAAGAGGCAACCAAAATAAAGATACTTAAATCAAAAAAAAAATTTGATCTCCATAGTAAGGACTTGGATTTTAGAGAAAACAACAAGATTTATTTGAACCATGACATAAGGCAACAAAGGAATACAGAAAGAAATTGGATTATAAGTTCCTATGGATAAGCAATGGAAATATTCTCCTGAGGAAATCGGAAGATAGTAAAGTGATGTTAGTGCAAAATATGGAGCAGCTAAAAAATTAGAAAGGCCTCGAAGTAAAATACATATTGCATATGCTAATGTACAAAGTTTAAGAAATAAGTTGGAAGAGATTCAGTGTTTTGTGTTGAACCAGGACTGCGACGTGCTAGTTCTAGTAGAGACATGGCTTGATGAAAGGGGGACGTTTCTGTATAAATTGGACAATTATCAGGTGTTACACTGCTGCAGAGAAGGCAGGGGAGGTGGAGCTTCTATCTATGTGAAAGAGGGAATTAAGGTACAAGAAGTGGAGAAATCTGCAAAAAATGACTCTATTAACTGGATAACTGTTACCTTAGGTGAAAATATGTTAAAACTAAGTGCAATGTATAGACCTCCATCATATTCAAGTACTGAATTTTTAGAATATTTTGAAAATTGGCTCTCTAAATATCGTACAAAGCATGTGATAGTAGGTGATCTAAATTTGAATTTATTGGATGAAAGGGCTAGTCAGATTGTAAAATATAAAAACTTGTTAGCACTGAATAATTTTAAAATACACAATACAATTAGTGATGATCAGGCTACTCGTACTACATTACATTCAAAAAGTATTATAGATCATGTTATAACAACTAATAACATTAATATATGTGATTCTGTTAGGGTTGATGATGCATCACTATCAGATCATAGGATGATAACATTCTCAATAAAAGAAAATTTAAGAACATACAAACCTAAAGTTACTCATGAAATTAAAACTATAAATTTTAGGAAATTTCAAAATACATTTAATCAGATCATAAAAAATGAAAATATTGAGTCATTCCAAGATCTCATTAATATAATAAAAGAATGTAAAAAAGAATCTGAATACACAAAATTTATCAGAATACGTAGAAATAATGAATGGATTAATGCTGAGCTTCTCGATTTGATAAAACAAAGAGATAAATTATATAAAATTAAAAAAAAGAACCCTCAAAATCTCCAGCTGGAGCTAGATTGTAAGGCAATAAAAAACAAAATAAATAATATGATAACATCCTTAAAAAACAATTTTTTTAGAACTAAGTGGGAAGCGACAGGTGCCAATGTAAGAAAACAATGGAAATTTGTAAATGGATTTTTTAAAGATAAGGATGTAGGAACTCATATTAATACCTTAATAATTAATGGTAATAAAATCGATAACATCAATGACATTGTAGGGCACTTAAATAAACATTTTTCAGAGATAGGGAAGTCCATTGCGCTAGAACTAAATGATGAAATTCAAGCATTAGGCTATGTCCCTGATTTTGAAGATATATTTTGTGAAAATAGTATATTTATAGAGGCAACTAATGAACAAGAGATTGGTGAAACCATATCTGAGCTGAAACAAAATTCTGCTCCAGGACATGATGAAGTGACGGTGAGGGACATAATAAACCTAAAAAATGACATTACAAAAATTCTAACAACCCTAGTTAATAATATCCTAAGAACTGGTATATTTCCAGAAGAATTGAAAATCAGTTAAATATGTCCAATTTTTAAATCTGGGAGTAAAGATTGCATGAACAACTATAGGCCCATTTCAGTCATAAGCGTTTTTTCAACAATTATAGAAAAAATAATTAAAAAAAGGGTTACCAAGTTTATAAATAAATATATTGAAGTTGATCGGTTTCAGCATGGTTTTATCAAACATAGTAGTACACTTAGCGCAACCATGGACTTTGTCGACTGTATATCTCGATCATTGGATGAGGAGTAGTGGTGGCGGTATTTATTGACCTGCGAAATACCCACTGAAATATTATTGAGAAGGTTAAGGCATATGGGTTTCAGGGGAACTATGTACAATCTAATAAAGTCATATTTAATAGGTAGAAAGCAATATGTTAGGCTAGGTGATGTTTGTAGTAATTTATGCTTTAGTGGGTATGGAGTGCCTCAGGGTTCGGTTCTGGGACCCCTATTGTACATATTATATGTGTTGAATCTGAGATGTGTAGGACTTAAAGCAAAGTATTTCACTTTTGCTGATGATACGGTCTTGATCTATACAGATGGGAGGGAAGGGACATTAAATGTTACTGTAAACAGTGTCCTAAACCTTTATTTGAATTGGTTATATTATAATAAACATTGACAAAACAAATTTTATTATCTTTAAGCAAAAAATAAACATATACAAAATCTTACTATACAAATAAATAACATACAAATAAATGAAGTACAACACATAAATTATTTGGGCCTTCAAATTGATAATAACCTAAATTGAGCCAATCACATTGATCACATATCTTCAAAAATAATTTCCATGGTTCCAATTATATTCAGGTGCAGAAACTATCTTACCAATAAAACTAAGCACAGTATCTACAATGCCTTCTTTCTGTCACATTTCAGATATTTATTGCCGATATGGGGGTCGTGTTGTAAAACCAACTTTGACTCAGCCCAGATTCTTCAGAACAAGGTTCTGAAAATGTTATTTAAGTATGACAGATTAACTAACACAGATAGATTGTATAATGAACTTTGCATCCCTAGACTTAGTATTTTATTAGAATTAGAACAAATTAAAATTATGTTTAAAGTATTAAATAAAAGGCAAATGTCAAATATTAATATTGTAATATCCAATAATATACATAGTCATGATACTAGATCTCAAAATAATATTTATCAATTATATTCTAGAACTAATATAGGCTTAAATAATCCTTATATTTTATCTTCTAAAGCATTCAACAAGGTACCAGAAAACATAAGAAATATTCAAAATTATAGGTTATTTGTTAAACATATTAAAGTATATTTAGGTATTAAGTGAATCTCTTTAATGTATTCAACACTAGTCATAGGTATTCTCGAGGCCAGAGCTTTTAGGCACTGATTAGAGAATTGTAAATTGTATGTATACAAAAAGTTAGTGAAATAAATAATTGTTTTCAAAAAAGATTAGACATTTGTGGTGCCAAGCTATTGGTAGGAGTGATCTGGAGATTTTATCTGATAGGAAAACACGACATACCTTTAGAGTTTGTGAGAAGCATTTTGCAGAAGATGCTACATTTCCTACAGAAAAGAATCGAACAAACTTAAAATTCAATGCTGTACCAACTTTACTTCTTAAAGGTATGTATAAAAGGTCATTTAACTTTTTAAATACTCTTTTACCAGATTGGAGGAATAAAATTCTGAATTTTTAAAATGTGTAGTTGTTTGACAATTTTTTAGAATTATTTTATTTACAGTTTGCCCTGATACAACCAGTACAATGTTAGCTCATGAATGTGATGCAGTTACAGCCCAAGGAACATCTGCAGTGGAACCTACTTCATATGCTGGTGAAGATATAAATTAGTTTTTGTGTTTATCGAATACTTATACTCCCATAATCACTAAAAAAATTTGGACAATAGTTTATTTGGTGCTTATTACACAAAAAATAGTATTTTTCATAGGTCATAGGTAGTAAGTAGTTCAGATTAAAACTAATAAGAATAAATGAAAAAATCTTAAGTCATATATGGAAATAAAAATATACTTTGTTCAATGGCCCCTGAGCATTATGTTACGACTAATGATTGTTTTTCTAGCAGTTGTGAAGCAGACGAGACAGGAAATTTTTGAGATAAAGGAATGTCATATCATTTCACCAGTTAAAATAAATGTTATTGTCATTTTTAATTTGGACATTCCCATATGATTTGAGCTTTAGAAAAACGATAACCTTTTTGCTGGAGGGTCAAACTGACTGAAATAATTTATGACATTCTTAAAATATTAAGATTATGATGTAAGGGTCAGCAATCACTGAACAAAGTTTACTTTAAAACTTATTTTTTGGTAAAAAATATGATAGCGCTAAAACTTGTGAACTATAAATTCATATTTAAAATATTGTCTATTCTGTAAAGAGTACTGGTCAGGAAAATGCTTGTAACATTTACAAAAATTATTTGTATATTCTTTTCATGTCATCTGAAATTTATAATTGTCGGGTTAGACCTGGTCTAAATTTAAACCTCTTTAGTGACTGCAGAGGATACTATCATATTCTTGAATTTATTTTAAACATATATTTTTTATTTCTAGATAACATCGAGAGACGCAGTATAAATAAATTCAGTATTGAAAGGGCAAGTAGAGCATAATATAAAGGATAAGGATGTATTTAAAAAAATGGCATAGCAGAGGCACTTATGCCTGAAAAATAAAAAAAGAAAAATTGAAAATGTAAAGCAATTAGCATAATAAATGTTATTACAAACTGTTTTTTATTTCTGTAGCTTATAAGATTTAGTTATGGTGGTTATTAATGTGCAAATGCACTTGAGTACCTCAAAGGCAAGGTACATTAAGTTCACAGCAAGGTTTCAACGAAGGGCGATATGAAAGTGATTAAACTAAACAATCCTTTAACCTTATTTTTAAATGTGTTCAGATTATTTGTTGCGTTTAGATTGACAAACAAAAATCTTTTTTGGCTTTTTCGCAACTAAAAATATTTAACTTTAAATTAATTGAAGCAGATATTTAATATAATTACATACCTCAACATGAAGACTAGTCTGTCTACGGAATGTTTCGATACATAATATAAATAATATTATTTAAGCAAGCATAAGAAATTATATCATTTACCTTAAGTTTTTATAGATGGCTGCAAACTATCATTTTTTTCATATCTAGGTTACATGTCAAACAAACTGACACATTTTAAAATTTTGAAATCAATTCTTTTCTATTATTTAATGTTTTTCTCTTACGATCGGCGCACTGACGAGTCCCGATAGGATGAAAGTATTTGTACAACTACTATGTGTCTATAAAAACTTAAGGTAAATGATATAATTTCTTATGCTTGCTTAAATAATATTATTTATATTATGTATCGAAACATTCCGTAGACAGACTAGTCTACATGTTGAGGTATGTAATTATATTAAATATCTGCTTCAATTAATTTAAAGTTAAATATTTTTAGTTGCGAAAAAGCCAAAAAAGATTTTTGTTTGTCAATCCTTTAACCGTTAAGTTTTTTAAACTTTCATTATGAAGTTCCATACAAATATATTTAGAAATCAATGTTTTCTCAAATAATTTAATTTTTCAGTATTTAAACTTAAATGTTTATTGTATGTTTAAATGCTCTAAAATTAAATTATTTGATAAAACATTGATTTCTAATTAACTTTTAAGGCTTTTTAAAAACATATTTTAAATAGCGCGCCTTAAAAAAGTTGCGAGCTCGCGTCACGAGCGGCTCTGCAAATGCGTTTTGACAGAAGGCTTTGAAGTCGCCAATCTAAAAATTTTTTGGTAATCTATGGTTGGAACTGCGCAAACGCATGTTCGCATAAGTCACGTCAATTACGTTTGTTTACGAGGGCTGTGGCGTTCGTGACACAAAGCAGCAGGACAACAGTTTTTATCTTACAAATTTTTTGCATATTTCCACTAACATTCCAGTGTTTTTTGCCCAACTACATTCGGTGAGTTTGTTTCATATAAGTTTTTAATATATTAATTATAGATTTCATAAATTAATAAGTTAAATAAATAAGGGGGTTCCATTGTGGGATCCCCAGAAGACCCCGGAGGAGGGCAAAAAAAAAGAATAATAATCTTAAGGAAGATATTCAAATTCCTACACACGTAAATAAAAAATCCAACCTTGAAATAAAGAATAACTCTAAGCAAGATATTCAAGTTTCTGTGTTTGATGTATAAGGCAATACAAAAAATAACCTTGAATACCAACATTTTAACTTAAATAAAAATGAAGTAACAACGAAAGATGTTCAGGAAGCGAATAAAACAGATAATAGTAAAAAACCATATGTTAGGCTGACCCTTCTCCATATATTGTATATGTTGAATCCACAAATTTGTCTGGTAATAACATAAGAAGGTAAAATCATACCAAAGTTGTTAAAGAAATCTTTGATTTAAAACTTGAAAACATTGCCAAAATAGAAATTAAAGGTAATAAACCGTATAGCTGTCTTTTTTAATGAATACTCTAAAGCAAATGACTTTTATAATAATACATTTTTGGCGGAGAGAGGCTATAACCTGTTCATTCCAACTAATTATGTGTCATGTAAAGGGATAATTAGAGCATATCATCCTGACTTGGATGTTAATAATATAAAAACAGTTTACTCCTCTTGCGTGAACCTGGTTAAAGCAGTAAGATTAAAAAGAAAAGTAATTAATAAACAACTGAATACTGTAGAATATATTCCTACAGCCACCGTGTTATTGACATTTGATGGGGTGTTCCTTCCTAGGGAAATAAGAACATACATCTCGCCGGTTACCCAGTGCTTTAATTGCTTTGTAAATGGGCATACAAAAAAAAATATGTAAGTGTGAAACGAGAAATTTTTCAATTGTGGAGACAAAGAAGATCATTTAAATGAAGATGATAATACTTATTCATGTATACAAAAGTGTATTTATTGCTTAAGCGGCGAACATAGAACTAATTCAAAAAATTGTCCAGAATTTGAAAGACAAAAAAATATTAAACAACTAATGACATTTGAAAATATGACATTCTTTGACGCCAATCGGGCGTGGCCAAAAAAAAATATAATCACAATTCTGAAAACGGGTTTCAGGCCCATCCGGCAGATTTCCCTGGCTTAGAAAATAAGTATATAGATACAAATATTGAAAACAATTCTCAAGAAAAAATTAATTTAAACCAAAGAAGAATTACGGATTTTAGTGCTAAGCAAAAGAGATCATATGCCCAAACCTTTAACGAGCCCCCTCTTAAAAAGAAAAAAATTGAAATGGGATATAATAGAGAAACCCATAACGATAATTTATTTTTCCCAAACGGAAGACCTAAACAAATGGAAGTAGATGATAATATACTCAACAATATATCTAAAATAGACTATCCAAACGTTAATACAAAAAAATCTGCCTTTAAGTGCCCCTACAACATCTAACGAAAATTATATTAGTTTCTGCAAATCCCCTGTTTTTAAAAACTTTGTACAATGGATTAATGTTAACAAACTTTTGTTTTAAAAAAATATAATTATGTTAGACAGAACCGCGCAGATGTATACGGAGGTATCATTACATGCATTAGGAGTAACATTAAATTTTCAATAATTAAGAATTCTAACTAATTTACAACATAGTGGCAATCTATGGTGGGACAAGGAATGTTCCTTGATCATCAAAAGGAGAAAATAAGCTTTAACTAGTTTTAGACACCACCCGACATTAGATAATTATATTTATACCAAAAAAGGAATTGCAGAAACGAAAAGGTTACTGAACAAGAAAAAAATTAGCAAATTCAAAGAATCCTGCTCTACAATTAATCGGACTTCCAGTGTTACTTATGTTTGGAACAAAGTTAAAAAATTTTATGGAATATCAACTACCAGAAAAAAAAGACATATTGGATGACAATATGCGAAATAATTTCATCAAAAATATGACTAAAATCAACATTCCTCCAGAATTGGCTAAAAATGATGAATCCGAGGAAAGGTTTACCATGTATGAATTCATGTATGTCATTAAAAATGAAAAGAATTCTGCTCCTGGCCTAGATGATACTTACTACTCTATGATCATTAACCTCCCCAAAAAATCCCAGGAATTAATACTATATAATCTCTTCAATCAACTTTTGATGGGTAAAGAACTACCCCTTTCGTGGAAAAAATAAAATGTATTATGCATTCTTAAACCTAACAAACCGGTAGATCAGTTATACAGATGATATTGTTTTGTTTATAGAAGGGCAAAATCGAAGAAATATGAAAAACCAAATGTTCCAAGCCATATTAGAAGTCGATAATTGGCTAATAAACCACGATTTAAATATATATTTTCAAAAAAGTGAAGCTATTTGGTTTGAAAAAACTAAAAAAGATATCTTACCATCCCCCATTAAAATTAACAACAATGAAATTAAATTTAATAATTTAGTTAAATATTTAGGCATTTACATACACAGTAATCTAAGGTGGGATGCTCAAATGAATCAGGCAATAACCAAAGCTAATAAGGGGATCAATGTCCTGAAAGTATTTTAAAAAGTATGATGGGGAGGGGATCCCCAAACTCTCTTAACATGTATGAATGGTTTGGTTAAAGCACATCTAAAATTCTGTACATTTTGCTCACTCCTATCACTAAAGAAAATGCTTTAAAATTGAATGTCGTTCATCATCAAGCAATTAGACTAGCAATAGGATGTATGAAATCTACACCCATAGCGACACTGTTGATAGAATCAGGAGAATGGGATCTAGAACATAGAAAACAGTGGTTAGCGTGGAAGTTCCTAAAAAACATACTAGCCATTGATAATCACCCGTTATTGATACTACTAAAAACAATCAAAAACAAACTAATGGTTAATGCAACCTATTGGAGAAATAAAGACGTCCCGTACCTTATTCAAGCTTTATCAAGTATGCTCCCAGTTATGAATACAGCCCCTACATTTCCTACAATTACAATCAGCCTTGAAGCTCAATTAAAACATATTAGAGTTCTAAACTTTAAAATAGGTAAAACTGATGTTGGAATCAAACAGAAGGTCCTAGAAATTTGGGATAAATTTAAAGATTATACTATTATTTATACAGATGCTTCGAAAGGAGCAAATGGAGTAGGTTTTGGTGTTCATATCCCAACAATGAAATTTAATTTCAGTTCCAAATTAGACAAGGAATTTTGTATTTGTACAGCTGAATGCATTGCCATCAAAGAAGCCCTTAGCATTATTGCCAAACGGGGAATGAAAAAAGCAATCATTATTACAGACTCTAAAATTGCAATTGCGAAAATAGACAGAACGGGAATTAGGGTGGATAATGATCATATAACCTTTAGCATAAAGGTACTAATTAATGAACTTAGAAATATCGGAGTGGAAATTTCTTCTAGGATGGGTATATATTGGAAGAAATCTTAATGTCCCAAAGAGAATTCTTTTCCTTATTACAGAAATCACCCCATTAAACAAACATATTATATATAAAGCCTTTAAAACAAAGTGGCACGATTCTATCAAAAATAATAAGGGTTGGTACGCACAGGATGTAGAGTGTAGACTCTATCCCTAAAAACCGATGGTTTTAAAAAAAGTTCTTTCTCTGATGACCCATATTGCGGGTGTGGTCAAATTGAAGATATCAATCACATTTTTTTGGGTTGCCCTATAAATAGAGCTCCGATTCTGGACCTATACAATGAATTAATTAAATGTGAAATTCAAGGACCAATTAGGCAGTATATATATATATATATATATATATATATATATATATATATATATATATATATATATATATATATATATATATATATATATAATGATTTAACAATAAAACTAATAATGAAATTCCTTAAAATTATTAAAATTAATATTTAAAAAAAAATCAATTTTGCAACTTATTATTAAAATAATAATTTGTTTTTTCTTTCTCTTTTTCTTATATTATGGAACAAAGAAACCCCATCCTGAAAAATATCTACATACTTTCTTCCAATTGTTTCGCTTTGAAAGAAGCAGAAAGAGTTTGTATCTTTGTTGTATTGTCTATTACTAATAATTCATGTAACATAACAAAAAGTAACTACATGAATAAAGTCTAAGCCACATGCATTTAATTACAAAAACAAATTTATAAAACACAAAAATTAAACCATTAATAAAAAACTAAATAAAATAATTGCCAGTAATATGACGAAACAGTCAGACTAGCTTACTACCGACCCAAATCAGCTGGCAAATTTTTCCTAGGAAACAAAGCCATGATTTCACAATACAATACAATGGCCGAGTTCACACGCCTGATGGCTCGTTGGCTATTGATCAATGATCATTAAAATAGCGCTCAAATAATAGCAATGGTTTGAACGGTTTTTAGATATTTCGAACGCAGCAAATACTTCTTGACCTTAATCTTGATGAGAATGAGAATATGGGACAACGGGAACAAGGAAGGTCTGAAATTAAAAGAAATATGATAGCAAATTTGTTTGTATAATACATTCTGTATTTTGTGTTAAAAAAAAGAGTTAAAAAAATCTGTTATTGCTCTGGTGTATTATTATATTGTATAATTATTGCTCATAATGTTTACATTACATGCCGCGATCTCGTTTGTTATGTCAGCTGATGGTTGCCCAGTTAAGTAGCGGAAATAAAACATGATACATGACGTCCGCTCAACGACCCGCTATCAAAGTAGCAAGATTAAATAGCTCGTTCATGGTACTGCTCTCAGAGCGATCACTGAGCGAACACGGCCAATATGTTTGTACTTTGTTTACTTTTTAAAATGTCAAATTTAAAATTGTAATGCATATGAAATTCGGGTTCAAAGTTTTTTTGAGGTTTGGAGGTTTTAATTTAAACGAATCACCGTTTTTGTTTTTAGTAAACTAAATTGGAAATTATTTAATTGCATAATGATCGAGTACGTCCTAAGCCGTGGCAATGTGTTTTTTTTTCAACGCCGTCATTCGCCTTAATAGTATTTGGAGCAACTGATGGAGATGTAGTCGAATTTCCTTAAATGCTTAAAAGTTTTTTACAGCGGGTTTGGGAAGAAGGTTTGAGCCCCTTTTTGCCGATGTTTTGAGATGGTTTTCTCTCGAATATGACAATATCAATAAACTAAAAATGCTGCTACTGGTTTGATTGACTTAAGTACAGGTAAGGAAAAACACCAAGAGAAAAATGAATATTCTTTGAACAGTTCTAAGTAGAGGAATATTTTCATAAATTTTTTTGTTGCAGGTTCTATACTGATTTGTATAAAAGTGGAAGGAACATCCGCTTCAGATTTGACATGTGTGTAAGTGTGTAAGTAGTAATTATATTAAAATGATATACTCTTTGATACAGCATTAAATATTTAGAAGTAATGAATGTACCATATACATATTAACTAAGCCCCGTTTAATTTCCTATATAATATAGAGTATACAAACATTGAACTAGATCAATATTCGAAGGTACAAAAACTTAAATTATAGTCTAGGAAAACTCTTCATGATTATCGGAGTAACTAAAACCAGTGGAAGATCTTAATGCTAATATGTGCTACTCATATTATACAGGGTGAGGCCACCAAAAAATTTCCACCCACAATATTTTTGTATACACCCAACAAAAGGTGTTCAAACCTGTCAATTATAGTTTTCAGAATAGATTTTTTTGCTATATTCATCCTAACTGCATATACATATCAATCCCCACTTGATTTCCCACATATATACTTAACTGTTGCTAAGAAAAGATTCTATGAATCTGAACAAAAGCCAGGTTGAAAGTTTTGGGTGGTTGATGCTGTAGACTTCAGGCTTTTAAAGTTACTTGGAAAGAATAGGTTTAGTGGTGGTCTTACGAAGGAATATCAAGAAGCCCTGTTTCAGTTCTTGTTCTAGAACCTACTGAAGACACAGCAGTTATAGTTTTAAAATTGCATCACAGTCATTTTAAATGAATAAATAAGGTGTTTTTGCCTAAGCCTCTGCAATACTTTGCTATAAGAGACTATGCTATGTGAAATACTTGTGGTTTAAATTGTATTTATTGTTACTGTTTGAAAAGTTTCTGTTTAATTTAGACTGACTTGCCTATTTATATGGCCCATCTGCATTTGCTGACCTTTCTTGATCATCCCGACCTATTCAGACTTGACTCAAATGGCATACAAAATGTCAGCCGTTGCTAAAATATTACCTAAAATTTTTGAAATTCCCAGCATTGCCATCTAAATGGTACACAAATTGGATGGAGTGTACTAAAAACATTAAATAAACTTAAACTTAATAGGTGATAAAAAACTAAATGATTGAACAAATAATTGAGGCATTATTTATTAAATGTAATATTTTTACTTAATCATTATTGAGACTTTCACTTATTCTTCTAGTTTAGATATTGAAATACTGGCCTGCACAATGGAGTCTAAGGAATATGTGTGCATATCTTAGATGTTGTCAAGGTTTTTGTGTGTAGGTACTTAAATATTCTCTTAAAATCAACTTGTCACAAACATCAGAAAATGCAGCATTGCCCAACAATAAATATATTGATTATTATATGAAAAGATGAGTTTATAAACAGGATAAATTTCATCAATAAGACTGCTGGTCATGATCCATTCAGCCTATCTTTAATGTTTTTATAATATGGTTTAATTCTAAAGTGTAAGAGCACAAAATTGTAAATTAGGTAAAACAAATATTTCTCTAGATGGCCTTATGTTTAACGGAAGGCAATAATATTGCCAGGCAGTACTCCTTGTGTTAAGTTCGTGACCTAGGTCATTTTTATAAATGAAAAATTGAGCATAAATCTTAATATTGTTTTTCTGAGCCACAAATACTATTCTACCATAATTAATTAATTACAAATCTTCTAGAAATAAAAAAATAGAATAACTTTATTTTGCTAGTACTTTCTAGAACTACGCTTACTAACACAAAATTGTAATAAAAATATAATCTTTTATAATTCAGTCACATACATATACAAATAATTATTGGCATTTTCCAAAATAGTATTTTTGCTTGAAGACTAAAAATACTAACATTTTTTTTTCAAAATAAGTTTTTTTGTATTTAGTTATTTGTGTTTGTATGCTATTCTAATAAAAATATTATTAATATTATTTTTATGTTGATTTTTATTTTATAGGCCACTCAGTTTCTGCCAAGATTTGCACCAAATTGTGTGAAAAATTACTGTTTTGTAACAGAGAATTTGTTTCATTATTTTCAAAATCAGATTCACATTGCTACTGCCATGTAACTTGGAATAAAGAGAGAAGGAAAAGCCAAGTTAGATGTGAAGTTCTGGACTACTTTTCTAAGTAAGTCTTTTTTGAACTTTATGGAAATATGAATTTTTTGCTCCTCAAAGAAGAATATAATAAATTTTTAATTTAGATCTAATTGAAACACTAAATAAAACAATTTCAAACACGTTTATTTTTTTGTAGAGTGTAGGGTTTAATCTCAGTTTGTACCCAGTATTTTTCTCTCTTTTATTTCACTTTCGATATCTTAAAAAAATAATACATTTACAACAACTTGGTTATTGTAAGTGTTGGTTTTGTTGTAAATGTTGGTTGGGTCACGTTTTAAATTTAATGATCAAGAGTTTCATCAGAGCTAGCATTCAGTAGAAGAAATGCCTTGTGTATTAAATACTGTATATGCTTGAAATTTAAAATTTGGTAACTGCTAAGAAGCGTGTAACTACAATTACAGTATTGGAAAAAACAGGTTTTTAGCCATTTATTTTAAATGCTTAATTTTCTGTAGCCTCATTAATGTATGTATGTTAGTATATCGAAATCAGAACGTTATAATAACACTTTGATTTTAGTTCTAGGTTTCAATTCTCTCACCCATTGTGATACTACTGGATACTGACTACTATAATACTGAAGAAATAGTCATTTTCAGTTGAAACAGATTAAGAAGAAAGAGGCATTTTCCGCTATTTAGGTATAAAAAAAAGTCGTCGTTCTCAAAGAGGCTTGACTAACAACTAAACAGAAGAAGGACGTAAAGTCTCGGCCTCGGTTGTTAAGATTAAAATAAAAAAAACATTAAAAATGTGACACGTGTTATGACCTTTCACTATGTATCAAATAATGTCAACAGAAACAAATAGCACTCCAGTATTAATCCGATGTGTGACATGTATATTGGTTTGAATCCTGTTTTATATTTACATTGTCTGATGTTAACTGAATTATATATATATATATATATATATATATATATATATATATATATATTATAATTTTTTTGTTTTTATTATAAAGGAAATAAAACAACATACACATAAATAAGCCTTTCTTTATATAAGTTAATTATTTTATATAAGTTATTAATTAATTATTAATATATTTAAAGTTAACATTAATTAATTTATATATTATATATAAGTTGTTAATCTGAATTTAATTGTCTTAAGGTTTTGTTTTATATATTTTTTTTTAAATTTATGTAATAACAATATTGGATAATTTAGGACAGCTTCCGTCTTCAGTTTACTGAATTACTTGTTTTCTAAAAGTAGAGATTTGTACTTTTTAAAATAAAACATTTCTTTATAAGGGAAACCACAAAAATTATTACATAAATATTTGAAATTATTTTCCTTTTAATTTGGAGGAAGGGACACATGGTGGAGGACTATTTACATCAGGTAGGTGAGAAACATTTGAAGAACTAATCTGCAATAAACGAAATATATGCATTATAAAAGGAAAATTAAAAAAATATACATAATAACAAATAAATATTAAAAAAATCGGAAAATTAGCGATTATGAAGGTCTTACGGAAAACCTTATAACTTTTTTCCCTTTAGAGATAGCCAAATGCGGTTTGCACCATTCAATTCAGAAATGGCAAATTTCAAATTAGTTTTTCAATTTATGCGTATTAGAAGTATTTTTAAAATATCCACGATTTTAGTTGAAAATAACTTAGAAAATTAAGATAGATAACGAAGTGCGGTTTGCGCTATTTTATTGAGAAATAATGACTTTAAAATATATTTTGTTAGAGTGGCGTTATCGCCGTGGGAAATGTAAAAAATAAATTTCTTGAAAAATATTTATTCATCGTCAAAATTAATGTGTTTAATGTATTTCTCAGCTCAAAATATCTATATAATCATATATCTTCAAAGCATTTTCCAAGAAAAATGGAAGTTTTTTTTTGAAAATGAGGCATATTAGACAAATAAGTAGGTAATATACAATACCTACTAAACAACGTAGTAGGTATTGTAATATACCATGTAAAATTTTATAAAGAATATCATATATAATCATTTGATTTATACTCATAAACCTTAAAAACTCTTAACATATCCCTAACCTTACAATACTTATTAACTTTCAAGATAATTCTTAGATCATGTCTCTGTTTTGCTACAATAATATAATGTCGAATAGTACTTAAAGTGTGAGGCTATTATGGTCTTGCACACTGTTATTCTAGAGAAGTCCAACATACCTCTACTTATTCTAAAATAATTAATTTTTTTGCAAATTTTATCTAAAATATATGTTTTATCAAACTTGACTTTATCATCAATTATTTAGCCTAGATGTTTACATTCAGAAACATACTCGAAATAAAATTTTTGTTCCAGACTTATCTACATTTTCAAAAATAATTACCTTTGTTATTTTTGTATTTAGAAATAAAAAGTTAACATTTAGCAACTTTTCAAATTTCTATAACTGTCTATAAGTTTCCTTGTACTTGTACTGCATATTCCTTAAACATTCTAAATAGATTTAAACGGAACTTTCACTGGATATTTGGGTTATATTCACAAAGCATTATAAAAATGAGAAAAATCTGTCTAGCAGCTGGATTCAAACTCGAACATCTAAGACTGAATTTTTTGACCAACTACATAAACAATCACCTAGACACCTCGACTATCCACCTACACAAATGCTTTATATTTAATAATGTAGATATCCTTATCTATTTCAAGAAAGTTAAGGTGTTTTAGTCATATATATATTAACTACTTGATTTTCTATGTATATGGTTTCAGCAGTTTTCAAAATATTTTACCAGGTTTGGATTATCAGTTTTTGAAAATTTGAGATTTCTTTAGCAATTTGAGGGTCCAATTTTGAGAAATTCTGCCTTTTTAATTGGAAAATTACTGCTAAAATTGTCTAGCTCTAATATTGTTTACTGTTCGTGTAGTACTCTGATGTTTGCGGCACCCTGCGTACTATAAAAAAAAATAAAATGAGGTCTATACATGTTTCAGCAGTCTTCAAAATATTTTAATGTTTTTGATATATTAATTTATAAACATTTGAGGGAAGTCACCCCCTTTTTTTCTGTAAGTTGCAGGGGCGTGCGGTGAAATTTTAAGAAAGGGAAGCAATTTTTAGAAACATCATAAAAACGTCGATGCTCCGACATATTTTGGAGAAGTTTATTTTCAATGGACAACAGCGATGTATGCGAAAGTCCCTCCTGCCTCGTTGTATGTTTAGCTGCGTTAGCTTCATTTGCTGCCTTAGCAATTCCTGCCGCGCCTCCACCTAGTGCACCCAGGGCGCCAAGAATGGGAAACAAAAGAGATAGAAATCCTCCAACTTTTTTGGGTGTTCGAATGATACGTTTTTTTCTCAATTTAAGTTTACCCCCTTTTTTATCTTTAAATCCCGAACCGAACTTTCTTTTATCCTTCATTATTCCTGCAACACTTAGAGCTGCAATTTTTTCACCAATAGAAGAATCCTTAGCTTTAACCCTATCCCAGGCTTTTTTTTCTAATATTTGGTCAGATATGTGTCTTCTTGATAAATCTTCAGTCTGAGAGTATGATATATCGTGTTCTTTACAAGCGGAATCCAATGGATTTATACCAACGTCACCTCTAGTTAATCTTTTCTCCAAGTTGGTGCCTGGACCACAATAATTATATTGGTATATGAACTTCGAAGGATAGTTTACTAATTAATTTATTTACTAAACCAGAGCCTTTTCTATTACGTCTTTTGATAGTTTTTTTCAACTTATGATGACCCACAGTCATTGAAGTTCTTTTTATACTAAAAACACATTGACATATTTCTGGTATAAATACTTTTACAGCTAAAAATATTTACTAGTGTGATTAAGAATGAGGATTGAAAAACAAAAATTCTCTTTACCAGTAAATAATCATGACGAAAAAATTTTAAGTAAAAAAAAAAGGACTCATAGTGGGTTGCAGTGATAGTGGTAAAACCAACGTTATGCTTACACTGCTCGAGCATCCTATGGAATTAGGTTTGAAAATGTCTATTTTTATTCAAAGTCATTAGATCAACGAAAATATGAATATTTAAGAAAGTTGTTAAAGCCTATGAAAGAAATTGGATACTTTGAATACGATAGCGATGAGAACATTATTTCACCTCATGAGATAAAGCCAAATTCCGTTATCATTTTTGACGATATTCCTTGTCATCATCAATCTATTATTAGGGACTATTTAACGCATGGAAGGCATAGAAACACTGATTGTTTTTTTATTTTTCAAGGATATTCCTCAATCCTTAAACGTCTAATTCGAGAAAATTCCAACTTATTAATTTTATTTAAACAGGACTGTTTGAGTTTAAAACATATATATAACGACCACAGTATATTGGATATGACGTTTGATCAGCTTAAAAATATTTGTGCTAACTGTTGCTTTCTTGTAATTGACAAAGATTGTGAAGTAAATCACGGCAGATACAGGAGTAAATTCGATTCCTTTATATATTTATAAAAGTGAAAAATTTGCAGTTTTATTTCATTTAAAACTTGTACAGCATGGATAAACGTTTAGCTAGAGAATTAATAAAATCGAGACAAGCCGTGAAGCAGAAATATCGAAGCTTGAAATTAGCTACTTCTACCGCTCAGTCTGAATTAGAACAAACTTATAGACCAATAACACAACCTCTTAAACAGCTAATTTCAAATATTGGTAAATCCGAACCATTCGATTTAAAAGAAGAAAGAGTTTCAAAGTATGAAGAATTCAAAACACCTACAAAGCTTTATAAAACATCAACTCCGACGAAAAATATTCAGAAAACAGGAAAAACTCCGTTACTCCCCACAGAACTACCAACATTTTTAGATGACAGTAGTATCACTTCTTCCTCTCCTGTAGTACAACCATTGACATCAACTGTTATAGCGGAAACTTCAGATCCTTCTAGTGACATAACAACAAATTTAAACTTGTCAGACATATTGGAACAAACTAAAAAAACAAGCCAAACCTATGTTGGTACACCGTCATATAAAGATTACTTAGCAGATTTTCATGAATTACCCAGATCATATATTGATGAGGGTGTGAAAGATACACAATATAAATTTGACCATTATTATGGAATAGTTCATGACCTCGAAACGGATAAGTTTTCTTTTGGTTTAACACAGATACCGGTAGAAATTATTGGAAAAGACACAAAAGACAAAGTGGGAGGAATAACGTACACAGGCACGCCAGGTTTATACGAATTGCTTTTCCAAAAAGTACCGAAAGGTTATAAGAAGGAAGATTTATATAATTACATGAACATTCTAGCTAAAACAAATGTATATCGTAGGAATTTTGATTCAAATGAACAAGTTCAAGGAAATACATCACACAAATATGTTACAATAATAGGACCATATTTACAAAGAAAGGGGATTACAAAGACAAAAACCTTGCAAAGATTAGTTACAGCATTTAACAAACCAAAACCTCCGTTTAGAACAACTAGAGCCAAAACAACAGGAAAGGGATTAATTTTGAAAACAAACAGATCAAATACAGACTATGTATACTGGAATAATGTAAACGAAATTGCTGATAGGCTACGTTTATTAATTTCATCAAGTGATGCGGGAGATAATGCTCATAGTAACGAGATTATCTCTATTATTGAAGAATTAAGAGAAGATAAAGTTATACTATAAATAACAGCTATTAAATATAATCATATTTATTGTTTAATGAAAGCTCAACATGACAGTTGAGAAATTTGGACGCCATATTTCAAAACGTCAATTAATAAATTCTGCTTCTTTGGAAAATACAATTTATTCAAATATTGAAAGTAAAATTCTCAACAATTTTAAGTTAGATTTTATTAAACAAAATCAAGAGGGAATAAGTGACATTAATAATTTAAAAAGGAGATTAGGTGAAAATGAAAAAAATCTTTGCTAAAAAGCTTAAGGTTTTTGATGAAAATTTTTTAAAGTATGAAAACCAAATTAAAGGATGTTATACCTCAATTGAAAACGTTAATAAACAGTTGCTAACGCTAAATCAAATAAGTAAAGATTTGCAATTTTTAAATGAACATGTTAAAAAGGAAGACAAAAAATTAAGTGATGATATCAACAAAATTAATAAAATAATTGAAACAAATATAAGAGAAGTAATAATTGGAAAACATAAGGAAAAGATTAAACAATTAAGAACTTTTATAAAAAGGTTAGATGATGAAAAAAAAAGAAGTCAAAATAACATTCTTAATAGTAGAACAATTGACCAACTCTCTTTGGAAGAAAAACAACAATATAGTTCCTTTGGAAAGATAATGTCTAGTGTAATTAAGAAATTAGAACAAGAATTAAACAAAACAGAGAAGGAATTCCAAAATAATGATAGTAGATCAACTACTTTCTTAACTGGAGAGATAAAAAACTCCTTTAATGCTTTAGAAAAGGAGATTACTAAAATTAGTAAAGTTTTAAATGAAAAAAGTTATACAATACAAATTGATAAATTGAATGAATGGGAAAAAACAAATAAAAGTTACGTTTCGAATTATTACAAAACATAGAAATTGAACTTCCTTTAAATTGAATAAAAAAGTTTGTTGTCATGTCAACCGTTAAACAACAAGTCGTTAATGAATCACATAAATCTGCTAGAAAAAACTACAAACGCAGGAAGGTGGTGGTGAAAGGGTTAAATGATCTTTTTCAAGCTGATTTGGTTGAAATGTTACCCCATGCCAAATTTAATAAGGGATTTAAATATATCTTGATTACCAAAAATGTATTTTCTAAGTATGTTTGGGCCGAACCGGTAAAATCTAAATCTGGAAAAGACGTAACAGCGGCAATGAAAAAAATATTAATCAGTGCAAAAACTCCACCAAAAAACTTGCAAACGGACAGAGGGAGAGAGTTTTTCAATGTAAATTTTCAAAATTTGATGCAACAATTTCGAATTAACTATTATAGCACGTTTTCCAATTTGAAAGCGAGTATAGTAGAAAGAGTGAACAGGACTTTAAAGAATAATATGTGGAAAATATTTAGCATTCAAGGAAATTACAAATGATTTAATATATTAGCGAATATTGTAAAAGAATATAACAATACAAAACATTCTTCAATAGGAATGAAGCCAAAACAAGTAAATAAAACAAATGAAAAGAGAATCTTGAAATCTGCATTTACTCATGCTAAAACGTTAGATATAAAATCTCCAAAGTTTAAAGTGGGTGATCACGTACGCATAAGCAAGCATCGAGAGGCATTTTCGAAAGGTTACACACCAAATTGGTCAAATGAGATATTCCACATTAAAGAAGTTAAGATGACAAACCCCTGGACATATTTAATTCAAGACGAAGATAATCAGGACATCCTGGGTGGTTTTTATGAGCAAGAATTACTAAAAGTAAAGCATACCGATGTGTATCTTATTGAGAAGATTTTGAGAAGGAAAGGAAACAAAGTTTATGTGAAATGGTTAGGACTTGGCAAAAAATATAATACATGGATTGATAAAAAAAATATTGTTTAATTAAATTGAAATTCAATTTTAGTTAAATTTGTTTTATTTCTGTTCCTCACTTTATACTTTAGCTGATACAAATTACACTGTCTGAAAAGTACATACTCTTATGTGCTAATTAATTTCAAATAAAATTCACATTTAAGAAATTAAAATTTTATTAAGTAAAACATCAATACAATTTTTATTAAAACGTGTCAAATATATTTTATTTCTATGTTCCTCAGATAATATAGAATCTAGAATAAGTTTACAATCATTTATTCTTTTTTCAAAACGGAGTCTATCTAAGTACCACATCTGAAAGTTACTCCTACGGGCTTGTCTGTAAGCAAAGCTCCACTTCACTAACACATACACCTTATTATTCTCTTCCAGAAAAGATATTGTTTTCTTCGTAATATTTTCTTTTTGATCCATTTTCATTGTTTTCTTCGTAATATTTTCTTTTTGATCCATTTTGCTTCAATTTGTTTTCCATTTCTTCAGGATATAAAGCAAGTAATTCCATCATAGTTGAAACATTTTCAATGTTAGGATTTTGTGTTGGACTTATTATATTATAAACATGCCTACACAAGTCGCCACAATCAGCTGAAATATTATTTTGAAATATGTATTGAATTCTTGCCTTTTAATTATAGATAATCTATAATCAGTAATATCCTTCAACCGCCACAAATTGTCCAAAGACTCTTGTCCTAAGTATATGAAGTGTGGGCCTTTTGTAATTTGCAGAACAGAACATTTATTTTCTGGACCTGCAGATGCATGTTGTTTATCTTCACACTGGTTTGATCAACTTGAGGAAAGTAGAAATTGTTTACAATTTATCAATTCCTTGATAAACACAAATGTCTTTCCAATTTTCCTCGGTTAGTGCGATTAAAAATCCAGTTTTTCCACCAATTACAATTTTTGGAAAAAAAGCATTTAAACTAATGCCAACAAGAACAAATTTTAACAAAGAATTATTTAAAAAATAAATTTTTGAATTAAGAAGCGTTTCTAAAGGTTTATGAACCACGGCGTTGTTCATAATGACTAAACGAGACTGAAACATATTGCGTTATTCTTGTACTTAAATATTCTCATCCCCACTTTCTTTAAAGGTTCGATTAAAATGGATTAATGAAAAAATAGATTTCCAGTTTGAAATTTGTAATAAAGATAAATAATTAAAATGGTAATGTATAATAATAATGAAAAGTTTAATGTAGCACTAATGAAGGAAAAGTAATAATTTTTGAATCCGTCATAATAATTGGTACAGTTGGGAGTTATAATTTGTAACTGATTATTTTTAAACACTAACCTTTCGATCCAATTTGTATCAAAAATAGATCGATTTGGATAATGATACAAAATTTTAAAAAATTTACTTGCATTTTCATCTCCATTTATTCGTTCTTTCCAACTAATTGTACTATTGTTAATTAATCCAATTTTCATAAATTTACAATATTTACTTAAAGTGACGTCTGTATTATTAGAAAAACATATTTCACACTGTGTTACACTAGGGGGATGATGAATATAAAAAACATTTTGGAAAATAAAATGAAGAAGAATGAATTGCGCTCTACTGATAGTCATTGAAACAAATTAATAATTATATTCCAAATTTATTAACATTAAGCAGATACTTTCACCACGAAAGCAAAAGCAGTTGTAAAAAAATAACAATAAAATACTTAATTTAAAGATATGTAAAAGTTCATAAATAAGGATATTAATAATACTATATAAAATGTGTAGCTTGAAGACTTATTTTGAAGGGTTACAATTATTCGATTCCTATTTTTCCATAAACAGTTATTTAAATCACAATTCCTAGCAAATTTCTTATGCTCCACAATAGGATCATCATAACTTAACCAATCAAAAATTTCAATACCACAATAAAAACATTTACAAATATCATTGATTGAAATATAGTAAAAGCCAGCTCCAGCCAACACTTCTGGTCTCAATTTTCCTTTCAATTTCTTAAAAGTGGAAAGTCGTTTTTCATATGTTTTAAAATAACTGTTATCAATTTCTTTGTCAAAAGTTTCTAAGCACATTTTGTGAAAGGCTTATGAAGACTAACTTTGGTTTCAAAAACAACAAATTTAAATACCTTATAATATCTACATAAATATATCTAAATCTTCATGTGCTGCATTCCATTGATACAAAGCAATATCTTGGTGTCCCCAAGCTAATGTATTAAATCTATAGGGAATTTTGTACCGCTTATCATCTTCAGAACTCAAAGCCAATTTATTAATTAATTCGGTGAAAATTGTGTGTTATCTAGATCGAAAAACATACACTGAACAAAAGGTTTTAGAATCATTTTCAACAACATCTTTATAATGAATAAAATCCAACTGCTTTTTAATGGCACTTTTCTTAACACCTTTTGCTTTTTTTGTTAAACTATTTTCCGTGTTAATACAGTATGCTTTTGCTTCAGTACCAAAGAAAGCAGTAATGGGTTCACCAGCATATTCATCTTTAAATTTTCCTATAACTGACTTTGTAATAGGCATTTCATGAATATTACCAAATTCATAATTAGATGTATCAAATTTGTGAATATTTTTTATCATGTCAGAATAAATATTTGGAGTTGTGACTTCTAAAATGAACGAATCGGTATCGGTGTATAAAAGTGAAATATTTTCCTGATAAAGAGTTTTTAAAAAATCATAAAAGAAATCATACATGACAGTTTTAGATATATCTAATATTGAGAAGCATACATATATTGGTTTATTGTAAGTAACTTGAATCTTTTGCATTTGAATAGCTACCAAGTTTTCAGAGTCCTTGAAATATGGTTTTGAAATTAAATTCTCAGCACCATCTTTTCTACTATTTTTTTCCCACTCTGTAACAAATCTTACGTCAATTCTCCTATCAACATTTTCCATAGTCTTGCCATAAATACTATTATTTGCCAACTTGTAAGTATTACGATCAAATTCATTATTTGAATCATTTCTTAATCTTGAATTCAAGTCTATATATTTTTTCAACCAATCAGATTGAGAAAACTGTAAAACTCTATGAACTTTAGTCAACTTGAGTCCATGTTCCAAACATTGTTTAATAACTGACAGTGAATAACATATTTTGATTTATCATTTAAATTGGGTATTAATTTTATGCATTTAGAATTTGACGGTTTAAAGTTTTCAGGACAAAACGGAAAATCGTTATGATAGGAATGTAGACTTGTAGGATATTCTAAATCAACTTCTAAAACATATCCCTTACTAGATTTTTTTAGAAATATTCATAATATTTAAATCGTTGATTTCTTTATCTGTTAACCAAACAAAATCTCCCGTTGGAATGTGCTGTGATATTGCATAACCATACAAATTTATTGCATCATAATAAATTATGTATTTAGTTGGCTTTAAAGGATCAAAATTTAAAACAAATGGATTATTAGCTTCAGATTTTCTACAAATGCAAGAGCTCACACCACCGCGAACGCTTTTTTTGAAAAAGTGTATCATATCTAGATCTGTTAACCTGTATAAACCTAGAAAAGTGTAAAAATGAGCTGGATCGAGCTTATATATGGATAAACAAGTGCTTCTAAAATTTTCAAAAATATCTGCCAAAAGTAAAGTATCAGAGAGTAAGTAAAGGTGGGAATATTGACCAAGAGATTCACATTTAAACAATTACCAAACCTTTACAGCTCTTTGATATTCTGCATCACTGATGTGCTCATCCGTTAAAGTATTATAAAATTGCTCTTTTTGAGGTAAAGTTGTTTCTTCTAATTTTAAATAATCATCAATATAATTGTAAGGAAATACACCTTTTTGGCGAATAAGTTTAAATCTTTCTTCATCATTGAAATTTTTTTCATTTTTTTACATTGTTCATCTTTTAAACTTTCAAAGAGTTTTGATAAAGAATGGGATAGAAATTGAAAAGAATCAATGAACCTTAATGATATATTTTTTTTCTTAGTCTCTTGTGTCTTTTTATCAAAATAGTTATCCACATGAATAAGCTTTTCAAATGAAATATATTTTTCCTTGTTTTGTGCGATAACTGTTAGTTGTTCTTTGTTTAAGCATAATTTTTTAAGAAATAGATGAGAATCATAATTACGCAAATTATGCAATATAACTGGAATAAACTTAGGTATTCTGCAATTTATGTTGAAGAGTAAATGAGCTGGACCTCTATAAAGACCAGTTATATGACAATGATCTGCAACCCTGTCATTTAAAAGAGGTTTATTACAAATATGACAAACTGTTTCATAGTTACGATAAATTTTGACCAGTTCATTCAAAGGAATCATCTTTTTAGGAACCTTTAAAAATTTATTGTATATGTTATACACGTCTCTTTCTAAAGAATTTATAAATAATTTATCACAATATTGACCTGTATATCTTTCAAATTTAGAATAATTATCGTCGAAGGAACATTTAATGTAATAGGCAAATGAATGTAGAATATGTTCATATTGTTTTAAGGTGTATGAAGTATTAGGATTTTTGTCAACATTGTCATTATTTAAAGGCTTTAAAATGCATTCAAAATCTGCATACACCACGAAAGGAACTTTCATTTGTTTATGATAATTTACAAATTTCAAAATATTATCATATGAATAGTTTCCAAACTTATCTTTTATTAGTTCTTTAGAAGGTAGGTTAATTCGTAAATGATCACAATCATAGCTATTGTGTTGTAATAAATTTTCTTCTGTAGGGAAATATTGTAAACAACCGTCGCAAATATATTTTTTTCCGTGATGTTTAGAAACTAATTTTGATAAATCTTTAATATAGCAATAATGAAAAGTTTTTTCATCGTCATCACTTATTAACAATAAATTGACATGTTGATTTTTTTTATTCGATGAATAATAAAGTGGACCAATTACTTCATACCCCTTTTTAGGATTTATAATTTCTAATTCATATACATTAATAGAAATGTTATTTTTTTCTTCAAAAATCTTAATGTTCTTTAGCAACATTGGAAATTCTATACCTGACATATCCAAAACAGAAGAGTAGTGTGGGTAGGATGAAGTTTCAAAATCTAATCCGCTTGGTTGGTGAAGAGCAGACACAACTGCCCAGGCGAAGCAAAAGTTGTCATCATTCCTAATGTTGATCACAGCTTGACGTCCCTTGATCTCTTGAGGAAGTTCGATAAAAGATGAGGTTCTCAGCGGATTGTGCTTGTTAACAATAATTTCCAAATGAAGTAAATGCATCAAAGCCCATCCTGCAACGTAAAAATTAAAAAATTACTTTTTTTGTTGCCGTTGTAAAATAGAAAATAAATTCTTTACCTGAATCTCTTTCTGCAAATTCGTCAGATTTCTGGTCAATAATGGTGCAGATTTGCTCTAAAAGTTCTTTTGTCTGATATCCCTGGGAAATGTCTTGGAACGGCACATTAAAAGATTTGACATCATAGCTGTCGCTGCTGGGGTGAAAATAGAAACCGAAGAGTTCCATATTTAGCTTGATACATTTATGTTTCTGCAGTTCTTGATCTATTAGATGTACAATTTTGTATTCCAAATGTTGAAAATATTCTTTCACATTTATGAAGTTTTGGGGTCAGGAAATCAGAAGAGGGGATTGGGGGTTAGTCTCGTTCCCCCTATCATTTTTTTCATTGGTCTCCCACTTCCCGCGCCTGTCCCTGCTACTCCTACTTGACTCTGCTTGATTCTCATTGGTCTTCCCCACTCTTACGTGTGCATCCGGAGGGAGATGTTTTATTTAAGTGTTAGCAGCCAACAGAGCAATTCATTCTTACTGTAGTATCAGTATTTTTAAAATTAACGAAGTTAAAAAATATATGTTAATTAAAATGAGTTGTCGCCACGTTGTTTTGCAAGAATCTAGTTATCTACATTTTGAGCAATTGGAAAAAATGTCTTCAATGTACGAAGATGAAATACTATATTTCACGGTTGGAGGAAGAAACATTTTCGACGTTAAACAAGCATGGTTAGCCGATTTAGATAGAAGAACAATTTTGAAGAGGTTCAAGACGATAGTGGAGATAGGGGATACATCATTTCTTTGATGCCGGTTGTGGTGAAAAAGGTCTTGTAAATATTAAAAAAATAAGTACTAGTGATGCTGTTGAACCAAATTATTGGTGGTGCTTATAGTTTGTTTACAATGCTATTATTTGCACGCATTAGAAGCAACCCCTTGGCAAACACAGTTTTGTGTCTACACATTACAAAAGAGCAATGGTTGTGAAAAAGACTTGCGCTGTACATTTTGCAATGACAATCTTTTTCATTTCAGTGCCCCTGAAACTTGTATAGTGTGTAATAAAACTGAAGTGAAAAAATTGAAAACCATTTAGTGGACAAAAGTAATTTTGAATAAAGTTAAGCAAAAAAAGATACAATACATTTTGAAAAGGATAGAATGATGGGATTATGGTGGAGGACTTGTAAATATATGCAGTAACAAAAAATTACCTAGGAGTTTTTTTTTCTACGCATTATAAAAAAGCGGTAGAATATGCAGTGAAGTGTAAAAAAATTAAAAACTATTTTGTGGACAAAAGTTATTTTAAAAATAAAATTGCAGAATAACCTTTAAAATTAATAGTAGGAGACTAATCATGGTCGAGTGCTATTCAGAACTATTCGTGGACATTCAAGGTTATAATTGTTTATTTGGCTTGGTCTCAAAGGAGCTTGCTATCTACGATGGTGTTCGCTGGTCTAATTTTCTTTTTAAGTCACCATTTAAAAGAACCATGTTATCTGCCAAGAATCAAGAAATAGTTGATTGGTCTGAAGAATATCATGGGTTGGAATGGGACGTTGGATATATAGAATTAAATGAAATAGAAGAAATCCTCAAGAATATTGTCAAGATATATACTAATCCGAAGATCTATGTCAAAGGCATTAAAAAGAGAAACTTTTTAAGAAAAATTTTCATCCCAGAGCTGATCATAAGCATTCCAGTCAACGAGGAACCCAAACTAAGCAAATTTAAGAATGTTATTTTCATAAAAATTTAAGTCCTTGGCATTGTACCTTGGCTAATGTAAAAATATTATATGATTATAAAAATTGTTATAAAACTTCAAATTCAAATTCAAATATTTTATTGAAATAATCAAAATACACTACAGTCATTCCAAAAGGAAACATATACAGTAAAAACTGGTATTCCCAAAAAACAAAAATCTTAAAAGCAAATAAAATATAAAACAAACGTGAAGTTATCTATAATATAAAACAAACCTAAAACTATAAACAGTAATACAAAGTACCATACAAATCATAAAATAGCACATAAAATGAGTAATCACTACATTGATATGAACTAGTGCAGAGGCTGACCAACACGCTGGTAATCCAAGAGGCGGTTTTTAAGGCTACTACCAAAGCTACTGGCTGACGTTCCGTGGTCAGTCCCAATAATGAAGTTGTTAATTAGCTTTGGTGCCATGTAAGTAAAATAACACTCGAATTTTTTTGTCTTGTGCTGTGGAGTGCTAAACATGGTAGAGTTTCTAATGTTAACATTGGGAATTGCATTTCTTCTAATTAGCTGCTCATACAGATAAGCAGGTGTTTCACAATTGTAAATATTAAATAGCTGCTTACAATAAGTTAAGCCAAACCTGTAGATCATTTTAAGGATTTTATTTTCATTGTAGTAGGGAGTCATATGTTCTCTGTATGGAACTCTAAAAAAAAATCTAAAGCACGAATTCTGCAGCTTTTGAATTCTCTTCTTGTACTTACTGGTTAAAAAATAATAGTATACAGAAGAGCAATAATCAAGATTACAAAGCACCAAAGAATTAACCAGTTGAAGCTTGGTCTCAGCGGGAAGGCAGTACTTAAATTTATATAAGGATTTTAGTTTAGAGTAGGCCAAGCCAATTTTCTTACTAATATGAGTTTCAAAACACAAATAACTAAGTAAACACCAAGGTTTTTGATACCATTTGTAAAAGGTATTGCAGCTCCATCAATCCTAACGACAATATCACCGTTACCAGTAATCCTGTCACAAACAGCCCTAGAGCCCAAGCACATTGCTATAGTCTTTCTTGCATTTAAGTAAAGGCCGTTATCCCCAGACCATTCCTGGATTTTTTGCAGTCTCAGGTTAAGAGAGTTCAGTGCCGGTAAGGGGTTTAAGGATCTCCAGATACATATACCTGCGTGTCATCAGCATATTGGTGAATCTTGCATTTATTGTTCGCGAACAGCTGATGTAGATCAGCCACGTAAATGGAGAATAGCAATGGCCCAAGTGCACTACCCTGAGGAACACCCTTTCCGAGGGGTAATTCCTGTGAGGCACCTCCATTCAATGCCACCATCTGCGTTCTGTCACTCAAATAGTCCCGAAACCATGAAAGGGCAGCACCACAAACACCATAATATTTGAGTTTTGATATGAGCATGGAATGATTGACAAGATCAAACGCCTTGGAGTAATCCAATGCCACTAAAATCGTAAATTGACCCTGGTCCATAGCATATGCCACATTACTAACAATCTTTGTTAAAGCTGTTGATGTGTTGTGTCTTTTACGAAAGCTAAACTGAAGGGCCGGCAAGATATTTTTTTTTCAAAATACTCTGTGAGCTGAGTGCACACTATTTTCTCCAGCATCTTCATTAGCACAGGGAGCAGGCTTATAGGTCTCACATCCTTAATCTGCGTAGGTATTGGAGTCTTTGGCAAGGGTATAACAAGAGCCTTCTTCCAACCTCAAGGAATTTTTCCATTTAGAAGTGAAAAGTTAATTATGTGGCAAATCGCTTCCCTGCAGTGATTAAACACGAGCCTCAGCATCCTCAAGGTGACTCCATCCAGACCTGATGCATTAGATTGAAATCCATTCAATACTTTTCCAATATCCTCAGTGGAGACAGGACAAAAACTGAACAAATTATCAGTACTGTAGACTTGTTCCTCAAATTGCAACTGCACAGATGCCGAGATGGTCTGTGAAAGAAGACCATTTACAAAAAAAACATTAATAGCATCAGGATCCTGTAGCTCTACCCCAATTACATTCTCAGTTTTAGAATGTATATTGCATAAGTGCAACCCTTTCCATAATTGTTTACTATTAGAACTATTGCTACCGACCTGTTTCTGAATGAAAGCTCTCTTCTCGCTGCGAACAGCATTTGACAAATAATTTCTTAAATCTTTATAGTACCTAAGTGTAGCTAAATTTTTTGTTTGAAGGTAATTCCTATAGACATCCTTCTTGAGCTTGCTAATTTGCTTAATTAAGGGTGTTATATATGGTCTTGTATATTGTCCACAGTGGAACTTAGATTTAGTGGGTGCATGTATATCAAAAAGTGTTGTAATGGCTCGAGTGAGAAAGTCAACCTTAAGTGCCACATCCGGCAAATGGACAATGTAGGCCCAATCCAAGTCTTGATCAAAGTTTCCAAAGTCTCTGAAAGTAATTTTGCGGGGCTTAATGGTTGGCAGTTGGTACCGCAATGTGCAGTAAGTCAGTCTGTGGTCAGTCAAATGCAGTAAATCTTCTGTACCAGTATAAATCACATCATTGGGATTGGACAGGGCTATGACATCAATCAGCGTTGCAGTCTCTCCAACCACTCTTGTGTGCTCCGCCAATACCTGTACCAGGCCGTAGCACTGAAATATCTGATCAAGCTGTTTTCGGAGTGAACAGTTGGTCTTGAAAAAGTCAATATTAACATCACCAAGCACAATCACATCATTATATATCATGTAGGCCTGGTTTATAGATTCCTCAACTGCAGCAAGAGATTCCAGTATAGAGCTCGGGGGTCTGTATAGCAAGCCAATAGCAATTTTCTGCTGCCCAATTACTATGTTAATCCACAATTGTTCCAGATTGGTTTGAACTGTAATATCAAAGTAAATTTCCTTAAACTGGATATCCCCTTTCACATAGAGTAGCAGCCCTCCAGCACTTTGATCAACTTTATCAAGACGAGCAAGCCGATATCCTGGTATACTTAAATGTTCCGAAGTCACCAAACTGCTCAGCCGGGTTTCCGATACTCCAAAGATATCAAAGTTCTTTTCCCTTATAATTCCAACCAGTTCATCAAAAGAGGGCACCAATGAGCGAATATTAACGTGTCCGATGAGTAAATGTTGCTTACGCCCGTCTTTGATATCCTTTCGGTGCATGTCCGCTGTGTCGAAAGGTCCGTCTGGAACGAAAAAACCTTTTTACAATGATATTATCAGGCCACCTTTCTAGATTAAGGATATCTTGTGTCAGCTCCGAGGGTACATCCACCCTAAAACTGTTATAGTCACCTGATTTCACGTTATTCTTCTCAATAATGTAGGATCGTTCACTTCCAAACGTCCGCCTTAAGAAATCTTCTAGGTCTTTCTCGCAATGCTTTAGAGCGATCTTGCTTATAAAAATTGGGGTACGTTGCACCACTTTCGCTGCAGTTAATTGTGAGCTGTCATTCACATTTGAGGTAAACCCTTCCAGTGTCGATCCTTTGTTTCTTCCCTGTTCTGGTTTACTCTTTACAGATCTACTAGCAGTACTAGCTTTAACAGAAGTGTCTCGTTTCTGTAATGGCTGAATAGTCGCAGCAGATTCCAGAGCCTGGCCTGCGCCACTCAGACAATCAATTTCAGAAGCATATTCTGGTGCAGCTTTATGCAGTGTAACATTCTGTGTAAGAAATTTTACCAAATCGCAATTGCTAGCATGAATTGCCTGTACGACACTGTCAAGTTTGCTGCTCATTTCCTCGGATTGATCTTTCAGTTCCCTGAATAGAAGCGTGGAAACAGCCCCACTGAGTTTCTCCACTTGTGAACCCTCTTGAACAGAACAACTTGGGTATATCGGTTCTGCCAATTTTTCAATTTGCTTGCTCGAGTGTTTCGGCTTTTTTCAGTATGATGTTCGTATTTGATGTGTTAGCTGATGACTGAGAATCTCCAGAGATATTAGCAAGACTTTCCTCCAGTATACTGACCCTGGCAGTTAGCTTTTGAACAATTTTACTCAGAGATTCATATTCCTTTACTAGGTTTTTGTCTTCAACATGTCGACATGGTCGACCTTTTGCTTCATTAGCCTGAGCCATAGAAGCACGATGAAAACTGCCCCCACACTTTAAGCATTCAATACTTGCTGCCACAGTCTTCTTGCAGTGTACACATTTCACTTTCTCAACAAAAGTCTCAACTACCTGTTCAGGTTGATCAGGCATTGTTTTCCAATTGAAACTTATTTGACTGGGACTGTAGTAAGAATCAAAAAGTCGAGCAATAATTAACGAAATTCTGAGTTTGCTGGACTAGAAATAAGGGGGACAAGTTAAAATTTTGGTTCTTGAGATCACTGACAATGATGTGACATTAGATTTAGTGAAAAAGTGAAATACACTGAAGATTTGTATTTGTTGTTTACTTTTAAACAAAATGACGATGTAGAAAAAAAAATTCTTTGCATTCCAAAAAAGAAAAAGTTAGTTGAAAGTGGATGAAAAGTGGCTTTTACAGTTAATATGCACCAAAAACAATACTGCAAAACTGTGCAGAAAATTATCATCCACAAGCCTGCTAAAAACTGTGTTTTACTGGCCCCTATTTCACACAAAAATTAACGAAAAATTCGGACTGACACTTGTCACACACGTACGTAATGAAAAAATCTTCACTTTTGAAAAACTTGTTAAATAAAAAAAAATAGATGTAGATTTATCACAAGACAATTTAATTATTAATAAAATATAACAAAATATAATTAATTTTTGTTTAAACACGTAATAAAGAATATTATTATCATACATAATTTTTTTTTTAGCCCCACACACTTCCATATTTGATATGCTCCTTAGTCCGTTTTATTACCAATTAAATGCGGACGCAAAAAAAGAAACAAAATAAAATTTAAGAATATATACTATACATCGAATTAATATTACTAAAAATATATATTTAAAATTACCTTTTGCACTTTGTATTGTATTATAATGGTCATTTACTTTTAACACTATGAATTATAATAGTCTTCTGCTCCTAAAACTAAAAATTATATTTATAATTATAGGGTCTTTTGCACAACCTTTTGGGTTGTTTTCTCTTGGCACACATTGGGATTGAGACTAACTGCACAATATCAATTTGAATAGGTCAATTGCTTACCTTTGTACCAAATAAAAGTTCTAAATCGTGCAGAAGTCTTAACACGACCTCGTCCACACTTTCTGACCATTCTGATGAAGCTGATGCTGGGGGTGATGTTTCTGTTTGTGTAAGCTTTGGTGACATCAACTGCTCTTGTCGATGTGGAGTCATGGATACTCCGGCTGAAGTTGTTTCTAGTACCTCTGGTAAACACCACTTTTGGGAGACATTGGTATTTCGGCAGATGTTCCTGGTTCCTCCTGTGAACACCACATTTTGGGTGATATGAACTGAAGTTGTTAGTTCGTCCGGTACACACCACATTTCGGGAGACATTGGTATTATGGCAGAAGCTGTTCCTGGTTCCTCTGGTAACCACCACATTTTGGGGGATATTGGTACTTCTACTGAAGTTGTTGGTTTCTCCGGTATACACCCCATTTTTTCGGATATATATACAAAACAATCTAGACTGAATCAAATGACAAAGACCGAATATTGCAGTAGAATCACGAAAATATAAAGCACAAAAGAGACATTCCCAAAACGTACAAGTACCACCCTGTCACTTACCAACCAAGAACCACTCCCAAAACTGGAAAAAAAAAAGTCGAGTTGAAAAAAAAAAAAAATTCGAGTTGGACAAAAAAAAAAGTCGAGTTGAAAAAAAAAAAAGTCGAGTTAAAAAAAAAAGAGTTGCAAAATAAAAAAAGGGATGTATAGTTGTCGAGTTCACGTCGGGGGGTATTTGACACCAGTTGACCTTGGTACCACGCTGTACCAGCCACCAACCTTGCCAGTGGGCGTGACTTAACAAGAAGTGGTTTTAAGCGGCTTTCGAGTTTGCATGTACCGTCAGTTGAAAGTCGTATTTATTGTACGTCAGTTCCTATCGTGATTCTCAGTGTCTGCGGTGAATTCTCTTGTGTAATTGTGTTTTCGTGCCTTTTAGACTGCAAATCCCTAGTTATCTTACTCCTAAATTTTATGTTTTGAGTGTTGAAAATTTATCCTACATTGTGTGATCTAGTTTACAGCTTTCTTTGGTTTTGTGTTTTTTTGCAGGTTTGATTTTTATTTTTTACCGCTATGAATTCTCTAACTGACTTTGATTTTGAATTTGATTTTACCTTATTTGATTTGAGAGACTTGCCCAGTCCATGATTTAATGGATTGTCATTTGTGTCAATTAAAACCGGACGCGTTAGAAAAATATTTTAATGAGAACATGGATAATACTCAATCAGAAATTGGTGGTATCGATGACGCTACAATTATAAACAATTTAGTTACAATTTTTAATAATCAAAATCATGCAGTTCACCCTGAACTGATTTCAACAATAAATTTTGAAAAAATAGCGAGCTTTGGGGAATTTAATTCAGATATTAATCCAGTCAATCAATCATTAGACAGTCTTAGAGAGGCCTCCTCAAAATATTTCACTGTTGATGAGGAGGAAATTAATTTAAAAAATCGAAAGTTTGAAATGTTAGTCAATGATGTTTATTCGAGCCAGGGAGTTGAGAGGAAACAGGGTGAAAATGAATTTCAGGGAGTTGAGGGTGAAAATGAATTTCAGGTAGAGCAAAATCTACTCACCAATGTCTGTTTCGTCGTCAGAAGATTCAACAGAGACCGTTATTGAGGTTAAAAAAATCAGGGAGGAATACCAACCAGCTGACCAAACCTGTAACGAAATTGTAGATGATGTTGAGGTGTACAATGTTGTTCAAAATTGCAACCATAGTCCACCGAAACCTCACCTCAATTCGTGTGAAATTGTCGAATATAAAGAAGTTCAGAACAAATGAAAACGTTCTGCTTCTGAATCTTCTGACGACGAAACAAATGTAATGAAAAAAATCAAAACCGATGATATCGAAAAATCAGGGGCCGTTGTTACAACCCAACACAGCAATTCATTAAAAACTCCTTAATGTTTTAAAAATTAAAAAAAAATACAAGACACGTAAGCGCAAACTTTTAAATTTAAATCCACTATTCCTTATTTAAAGAGAAACTAAACCCATAAATATCCAGTTCAAAATGACCCTTCTCTGCACACTCTAAAATAATTTACACAGAGACGAAATGCCATAAGACACATTAAAGAATCATGTTTAAAACGAGACACAAATCATAATCCGGATGAGTATTTAATCGATAGTAAGTATATTTACATTATTTACTAAGAATTAGGATATATTAAAATATAAGAAAAACAATAAAATTTGTTTTGTGTTATTTCAATGATCTTTTTTGCTTGACTTAGTAAGCGTCCAGGGGCAGGGCAGTTGGTCAGTCCCCTCCCCTACCTTGCTACGCCGCTCATTATGTTATATTGCATATAAATTATTATAGTGAATTAAAAAAAATTTATTTTTTGTTTCAGTTGGTGAAAAATTCTTCAGGAATAATGCAACTCGCCATTGCGAAGACTGTGAAGCTGATATTAATTTTAATGCTTGGAACTCTCATCTAAGAACAAATGTCCACAAAAGCAAGAGTACTATTAAATATGGAAATGGAATAGACCTTATTAGAAGTGCTTTTAAGTCTCGAATTGCTGCATACTAGGTTTACTCACCCAAAATGCATGTCAACCTTAAAAAGTTTCAGCAAGAAATTTCCGAGAAAGTCGTAACATTAATTCGCCAGCAACAGCAATTATATAGATGCGTTAAGATAAATGCAGAATTATTTGGTATCTACTACTCGCCAGTTTTGAAGTCTACATCCGTTAAATCATTTAACACAGCCTTCCATAACGTGACTGAGACGACTGATTTAAATAATCTCTATGACGAATTTTTCAAAATTCTAACAACCAAGGCAGATGAACTACCTGAACGAGATTCTGGAAAGTTAATAATTACTTGCAAGCATTTTAAAATTTCAACCGCTATTGCTTCAGTTTATGTTTATTTACAACAGTCTCCCTTAATAAATATTAATTATTTCTTCTTTAAATTGCAGGTTGGATTTTAGAACAAATCTTCCATTTAGAAGTAAACATCAACAGGTACAATCCTTTATGTGGCGACTCTTATATTCCAATTCCAGAGTTCCGAGGTAGTTTGGTAAACATTTTGAATGAGGATGATTTCTGTTTTTCATATGCCGTTGTATCAGCAATATGTAGACCTTCAGGTGACCCTAGGAAAACTTCCTCGTACTCGGACTTCAGAACTATCTTTGATTTTACAGATATTAATTTTCCACTTAAATTAGAGCAGATAAGTGCTTTTGAAAACAAAAATAATTAATCCATAAATGTCTATGGGGTTGACAAATTTTTTAAAAATGGAGTATATGTAAATGAGATTGTAGGACAATTACACTATAATAGACATAAAAAGAATTTACATATCAATCTACTTTTAAATACTTCTGATGACGGTAATAGTCATTATTGTTGGATAAAAGATTTATCTAAATTTTTTTTTAAACAACTGTCAAAAAAGGAATGTAGAAAAAATTTATGTGAAGGATGTTTACAATATTTTGGTACCTATGCAAAATTACAAAGACACTTAGAATATGATTGCACATCTGTTCGAATTGAATATCCTTCAGATGAACTTATTTTAGATAAGTTTGGAAATCAAATTCCAGAAAACATATTAAAGTTTCAAAATATTCAAAAGCAGTATAAAGCACCTTTTGTAATTTATGCTGATTTCGAGTGCTATTTAAAAAACGTTGAAAACGAAAAGCTTGATCCTACAACTTCCTATACTGGAACTGATTGTGCTGAAAAGTTTATTGAATATATTGAACTTGATGTGAAAAACCTTTATAACTATTATTTTAGAAATCAAAAGCCTATGAATAAGTTAACTAGTTTGCAACAAAAAGGATTTGAAAATGCATTTATGTGTTATATATGTGAAAAACCTTTTTCAGACGGAAATTTTAAAAAATGTATGGACCACTGTCATTTTAGCGGTAACTATAGGGGCGCGGCTCATTCTATTTGTAATTTACATTTCATACCTCCAACTTACATTCCATTAATTTTTCATATTCTAAAGAATTACGATTCTCATCTATTAATTAAGTCATTATGTAACAATAAAGAATCAATTAGCGTTATTGCTCAAAACAAGGAAAAATATATTTCTTTTCGTAAAAAAATTATGGTTAACACGTATGACTCTAAAAATAAAAAGATAGTTTACTTGAATTTACGATTTATAGACTCATTTGAGTTTTTACCAGAATCTCTCGAATCATTATCTAATATTTTAGATAACTCTCAATCTCTTGAAATTAGGAAACATTTTTCAGACACAGAGCAATTTAAATATGTTAGGCAAAAAGGAGTTTTTCCTTATTCATATATTGACTCTTACGAAAAGTTGGATGATAAATCTTTGCCCGCTATTGATAAATTTTATAGTGACTTAATTGATGAAAGTATTAGTAATGAAGATAACATTAGAGCTAAAGAGGTATGGAATGTATTCAATTGCTCCACGATAGGTGAATATTCAGATATATATTTGAAATCTGGCGTTCTCCTTTTAGCCGATGTTTTTGAAAATTATAGAAATACTTGTTATAAAACTTATAAATTAGATCTTGTGAACTATGTAACAAGCCCTTTAATGTATTGGGATGCTATCATGAAACTTACAAATGTAGAATTAGAATTATTGACTGATCCAGATATGCTTCATTTCTTCAAAAAAGGGGTTCGCGGGGGAGTTAGTACTTGTTCAGCTCGAAAATCGGAGGCAAATAATCCTTTTCTTGATAATTTCAATCCTATGTATCCAACAAAATATATTGCCTATTTAGATGCAACAAATTTGTATGGTTTTGCAATGAAACAGTATTTGCCAGAAAAAACTTTGTTTGGCTATCTGAGGATGAAATGAATGAACTTAATATTTTAAATATTTCAGATACATCATCTACGGGCTATGTATTTGAAGTTGACTTAGAATATCCTCAGAATTTACATGAAAGCCATAACGACTTTCCGCTCTGTCCCGAACAATTTAAGCCACCAATTTCCAAGTATTCTAAACTAATTCCCAATTTAAACAAAAAGTACAATTATGTTCTTCATTATCGTGCTTTGAAGCAAAGCTTAAAATTTGGACTTAAACTTCTCAAAATACACAGGGGAATTAAATTTACACAATCGCCATGGTTAGCTAAATATATTGATTTGAATACTAATTTACGAAATGCTTCAAAAAACAAATTTGAAAAAAATTCGTACAAATTGGCAAATAACAGTATTTTTGGTAAAACTATGGAGAATGTCGATAACCGAGTAGATATTAAGCTAGTAACTCAATGGGAGAGATGTTGTAGAAAAAGGTCAAAAAGTATACTGCACAATGTATGTTTTTAAGTCACATCTAGACAATGTTTATACGAATTTGATTAACAAACTAGCCTTGACAAGTCATGACGATAAAAGATATCGTCTTTCAAATACCACAAAAACTTTAGCATGGGGTCACAAAGATATTGTCCATATAGAATCAATGATTAAAAATGTATCTATTTTACAATCTGAACAAGAACCCAAATCTAAAAGACGATGTTTAGAAGAGACTCGCAATAAAAGTGGTTTTGATACACAATTGTTATCCGGTTTTGAAATTGGGAAAGGAAGTTAAAGTTGTCAAGTTTTATAAAATTTGTTTCATTGATGATCTGTTTCACTAATTTGTGTGAATATATAAAATGTTGTAACAAACGGTATTATTTAGTTGCTTTAGAACAATGACTGCTACTTCATTAGTCGTGTTAGTCTGTCTTGTTGGCAGAATACTATATGTTAATCATATTCCTAACACAATTAGAGCCGACGTGTGCGTCAATAAGAATAAAAATGAAACTGATTGTTATAAGCAAATGAGAAAGATTTACACAAATGGAAACTCACATTTGTTTACTTATAATATTTCAGAAAATGATTTAAGTGTTAATAATTATATGAAGATTAAATATTTCTTTGATAAAAAGCCTGTCATTTATTCAGAATGCATAGAATTTGTTCATAAAAAACATAATTGTAATTATGTATATTTTTATATAATAGTATTGTTTCTGACTTTAATATCAATTATTTCATCTTACGTTGCTTTTGTAATGTATTTGAAAACCTGAATTAAAAGTTTTAGTATTTGATTTTTTGTAGTTTAATTTTTATCTCCTCCAACGTTAAGTAATCTCCCTTCTCCATTTAAGTGGAGGGGACAGTAGACTATAAAAATGTGTCGCAAATCATTATTTAGTTAGTTTCTATATTCTACGGTCTCATAATGTTCAGCCCTCAGAGAGTAACGTCCAATGTGTTTAAAACATCTATACATTCTATCGAAAAACAAACCATAGTAAATACTAAACAGTACACTTTAAATAAATCCAAATCAAAGTTTGTGAATATTGGTTTGTGTTTAGAAAGTGATTTTACGCCATGTGTTGAATTTGGTGGAAACAAGAACCAATCTATTGTTCTAAGTAAGGATGATTGGAAAGACCTACTATTATATCAGGGTGTTATAACAAATTACTTTTTCTCATCAAACGCCTTTCAAGAAACTATATTTTTGAAAAATATGTCTATTCTTTTTGAGAAACTTGGTGAAATGCCAATAGTGAGGATTACAAAACATGATTACGTCTGTTTTGGAAATGAAACTGTGTGCAGATTATGGAAACAAATACCTTTAATCGAATACAGATTAAATATTTTACAAAACAGCAATTTAACAGTTACTTCGACATTTTTAAGAACAGTCTGTTTTCCGAAACCAATTGCCTTCAAAAAGTATATGATACTCTGCCGCCAAGTGAAAACCCCAATAGTGAAAATGTTTGTACAGGGTGATCAGTTAAGGGTAGCGAGCGGTCATATCTCATAAGATATTGGTCGTATATATTTGAGAAAAAAAAATCGTAATAAAAGTCGCCAAGAGAAATTGCTGAAAATTATTTTCGAGTTTGTCAAACGTCCGCTAGAGGGCGTAACAACCAACACCAAGTAGAAAAATGGAGTTTTTATAGAATTTTGCCTAATGAAAATATATCGATGATATCATTTTCATATTTAGTGACCATTTCCCTACACTTTTTGTCTAAAATGTTTTGTTCTATATATCAAAATAAAGCGGTGGGGGAAGTTCAATTGTTTTTTCAAACAAACCAAGATGTCTCCCGTTTCTTTTGACCGATTTTAGCAAACTTAGGCTCATATGAAAGAGCATAATTTGCACTACAAAACGCTTATTTGGTTTTGAATTTTTGACTTGTGCTGGCGTCGCTAGATGGCGTTAACTGAATTAGTAGCATATTTTTTAGTTTTTTTTCAAAAAAAACAAATGTAATGGTATATTCATTTTTACATATTTTAAAAGGGGATAAATTTCTCTATAATTCAATGAAAATAATTTCTTTTCTTTCTACCTTTTTTTGAACCGTTGATATTGACCAAAATATTATTTTATTTTATTAAAAAATGGCACGCCACTGCTTTTTGTCAAAATAAAAATCATTTTCGTAATCACTTATTAGTTGCTAACAAAAAGAACCTCTTGACTTTTTTTCGTTAGACGAACGGTTTTGGATTGAAAAAATAAGATGTTTAACAATGATAACTATAAGGTTCAAAATTATTTTTAAATATTACATCTCACAATAATAAAATTATTACCTATTATTTTTATCATTAATAATCATTTAATTAGCGGGAGAATGCTTTAGTTCATAATTTATTATTAATAATTATTATTATTTCATAAATTAAATTAAAAATCAAACTTAACTAACATCGCATTTAAGCGTTTACGTTAAGAAACAAAACACCAAATTTTCAATCACGTTGATATTCATTTTGATAGTTCCTGCTATTGACATCTAATTTAATGTTATGTAAAAAGTGTTTTTACAACAAATCATGCCTTTTACGAATGAAGAAGCCTTTGATATGTTGAGAATTTATTTTCAATGTTTTGAAAATGCGGCGATTGCTTCTAGGCAGTATACACTGCGTTATCCCCTCCGCAGACACCATTCGAGAATGGTTTTTCATCGTTTAGCCTTACGTTTAAGGCAACATGGCCAAGTGCGACCAACTCCAACTTTGAGAAGAAATCGTAGAGTAAGAAGAGAAGATAACATTATAAATGTGTTGGCTTATATTCATGCAGACCCCCATTTAAGCATAAGAGAGATCTGCAGAGATTTAGGAATATCCTATGGCTCAGTGCAAAAAATATTAATGGATTTTAAAATGCATCCATATTACATCGTGATTCATCAAGCCCTAAATGACGCTGACTTTGAACGTAGGCTCGATTACTGCTACTGGCTTAGAGACTTCATTAGGGAAAACCATCATATTTTGTCACAAATATTGTGGACAGACGAAGCATCGTTTTGCAGTAATGGCAGGGTAAATCTTCATAACGTGCATTACTGATCGGACACTAATCCACACTGGTTACGTGAAGATTATCAGCAGGGTCGATGGAGCGTCAACGTCTGGTGCGGTGTTATTAATGGTGCTATTATCGGTCCGCACATTTTTAATGGCAATCTAACCGGTGACATGTATTTGAACTTTTTATTTAACGATTTACCAGGACTCTTAGAAAATGTGCCTTTACAAGTAAGAAGAAACATGTGGTTTCAACAAGACGGATGCCCGGCACATTATTCACGAAATGTGCAAGATTTTTTGAACAGGCATTTTCCTAACCGTTGGATTGGTAGAGGCAGTCTATTTTTCTGGCCACCACGGTCCCCCGATTTAACCTGCCTTGATTTTTATCTGTGGGGCCGAATAAAGGATTTGGTGTATAAAACTCGACCAACTACTCGAGAAGACATGATAGTCCGAATTCAAAACACCATAAATATTATACCAAGAGCGGAAATTGAGACAGCTGTCAACTCCACCCAGAAGAGATTGGAACAGTGCATTCAAAATAATGGACAACATTTTGAACATTTACGACAAAACTATTAATTTATTTTTAACGTTTATTTTTAAAGTTCCATGTTCTTGTTTTTGGTGTTATTGCTCCTGCTGTTGTTGGACAGTTTTATTAAGATTTTTCATTGTTAAACATCTTATTTTTTCAATCCAAAACCGTTCGTCTAACGAAAAAAAGTTAAGAGGTTCTTTTTGTTAGCAACTAATAAGTGATTACGAAAATGATTTTTATTTTGACAAAAAGCAGTGGCGTGCCATTTTTTAATAAAATAAAATAATATTTTGGTCAATATCAACGGTTCAAAAAAAGGTAGAAAGAAAAGAAATTATTTTCATTAAATTATAGAGAAATTTATCCCCTTTTAAAATATGTAAAAATGAATATACCATTACATTTGTTTTTTTTGAAAAAAAACTAAAAAATACGCTACTAATTCAGTTAACGCCATCTAGCGACGCCAGCACAAGTCAAAAATTCAAAACCAAATAAGCGTTTTGTAGTGCAAATTATGCTCTTTCATATGAGCCTAAGTTTGCTAAAATCGGTCAAAAGAAACGGGAGACATCTTGGTTTGTTTGAAAAAACAATTGAACTTCCCCCACCGCTTTATTTTGATATATAGAACAAAACATTTTAGACAATAAGTGTAGGGAAATGGTCACTAAATATGAAAATGATATCATCGATATATTTTCATTAGGCAAAATTCTATAAAAACTCCATTTTTCTACTTGGTGTTGGTTGTTACGCCCTCTAGCGGACGTTTGACAAACTCGAAAATAATTTTCAGCAATTTCTCTTGGCGACTTTTATTACGATTTTTTTTCTCAAATATATACGACCAATATCTTATGAGATATGACCGCTCGCTACCCTTAACTGATCACCCTGTACTATGCTGGAATTATTACTAATGCATCCACTCCAGCTCGAACAAAAATTAAGAGAAAGAAAATATTATGAAGAAATCAGTAAGTTTTGATGAAACTAAAAATCAACTTCATACGATGCATGCATGGACGTTTGCATATAGAAAATCCCGTATGTCGCCTCAAGAGTTTGTAGACCAACAACATTTTAAAAGGCGAATTGAATTATGTGAATATATTTTAAAACCTGTTTTAAATAATATGTTAAACAGGATTATAAAATAAAACAATATTAATATAAAAAAATATGTTTTATTGATGAATATTTTACAAAATATCCTTTTTTAATATCCATGAGTTATGTGTTTTGTCTAATCCCAACCATTTAACTAACCCCTTATTTCCTTTTCTTCTTATTACTTTTTCCATTAAATATATGTCTGAATGTCTGACTTTTTGTAATTCTTTTCCGTAAAAGCCTCCTTGAATTTCTGATTTGTTTTCATCTTCAAGTAAATAGGTTGCAGGATTTGTAAGTTGTAACTTTTTTATTCTAAAAATTTCATTTGACCAGTTGGGTGTGTACCCTTTAGAAAAAAAATCTCTGTGTTTGCTTATACGAACAAAGTCACCAACTTTAATTTTTTTTAAATCAGGATCAACTGTTTTCATATGAGTAAATGATGATTTCAATATATTTTTTTCATTTCCCTTATTAATAACATTAGGTTTTTTACCAATTGTAGAGTGTACTGTATTATTATACACACTAACAATATCAGGCAATATATCTAATCATTTATAATTTTCTTGAAGACTAAACTTTTCCACATTTTATTCTTTAATGTTCGGTTCACTCGCTCAACGATACTTGCTTTCAAATTAGAAAAAGTACTATAGTGATTGATTTTAAACTGTTCCATTAGCTTCTGAAAATCATTGGAATAAAATTCTTTTCCTTTATCTGTTTGTATATTTTAGGGACGCCTTGCAGGTGGGCTTCTTTTAAGTCTTTGAAAATTTTTTTCATTGCTGCAGCCACCTCTTTACCAGTTTTTGTTTTAATAGGTAGTGCCCAAACGAATTTAGAATAAGTATTGATTACCACTAATATATATATCTATATCCTCTATTAAATTTTGAGTAAGGTTGCATTTCAACTAAATCTGCTTGAAACAAATCATTAAGCCCTTTTACGATTTTTCGTCTTCTTTTAAAATTTCTTCTAGCGGGTCTATGTAATTCATTAACGACATCCTCCTTAATTTTATTCATTTTCAGTCTTACACTTTAAAACCAATCCTGCGTATAACACTCCAGGTGATGCAGAATATTTAAGAGATCTTACAACAGAATTATTATCACCATTACCGAGTTTTTGACCTAATAGTTCAACCGAACTAAATATATTGTTATTTATGATAAAATCTATGTCTTTACTACAGTGAACTTTTATCACTTCTGCTTCTAGAAATGGAAACGCTAAAGTAGTTTCATCGCCGCTAATAGTAAAACATACTCAATATATAATATGCAACTGTTGCTTTTTACTTCAAAAACTTTTATTTATAGAATTACTTTGGCTTCTCGTAGTTCATCAATAATTGAGATTATTTCATTATTATGTCCAGTATGCCCGGCAACCCGAGAAGCCATTAAAAGTCTAAGTCGATCAACAAGTTCGTTGATGTTGTCCCAATATACATAGTCCGTATCTGTTTTGTTAAGTTTCAATATGCCCATTCCCAGTTTCTGCATTGTTTGCCTATATGGAGCCTTAGGTCTACTAAATGCTTCTATGAGATTTTTTGCAGGTGTTTTAATATTTTTTGTTTTCGTTACCCCTTTGGTTTGTAAGTACGGTCCTATAATAGTTACATATTTGACTGAACCGTTACCTTGAACTTGCTCATTACGGTCGTGATTTCTGCGATATGCATTAGTTCTTGATAGAATGTCCATATACTGATCTAAGTCTTCTTTCTTGTAACCAATAGGTTCTTTTTTAAAAAGTAGTTCATATAAACCTGGAGTGCCTTTGTAGGTTACACCCTCAACTTTTATATTTTTATTAATAATTTCAACTGGTTTCATTGTTGTTCCTAAAAGAAATTTGTTTGTTTCCAAATCATGAACAATATCATAATTGTGATCAAATATATGTCTTTTATCTCTAACTCCTTCATCGATATATTTTCTTGGCAATTCATCAAAATCTTCCAACCAATCTTTATATCCCGGAGTGTCAACGTATTGTTGAATTGTTTGTCTAGTTTGCTCTAAAATATCAGAGATATTTAAATTCTCTACAGTACTATCACCCGATGGGGGTGTAGTTTCAGCTACTGTGCTTGTTTCTTGAATGGTAGGGAAATTACTAGTCGATGCAATATTCCTATCAAAAAATGATGGTAACTCAGTGGGTAAAACGGGAGTTTTCCCGGTTTTTCTCTTAGCTGTCCTTGTTGGAGTAGAAGTACTATAAAATTCCTTAAAAGTAGAAGGTTCTTCTTTTATGTCAGTTGGTTCCGTTTTTGCAATATTTGAAATTAATTGCTGTAGTGGTTGTGTTATCGGTTGATATGTTTTTTCTAATTGGCTTTGAGTCGTTGAGGCTTCTGACTTTAATGCTTGATATTTTTGTTTTGCTGCTCTTCTTGATTTAACTAACTCTTTTGCTAGTCGTTTATCCATGTTTATAAGTGTATGAATGAATCGAACCGGCTTCTATATCTGCCAGAATTTAAGGGACAGTCCTGATCGATTACAACGAAACCGTAGTCTTCTTTCCAACAGTGTTCACAGAGAGCTTTAAATTTCTCAAATGTCGTATCCATCATGCAATGGTCATTATATATGTGTTTTAAACTAGTTAGGTCCTGTTTAAATAAAATTAAGAGATTTGCATTTTCACGTATAAGTCTCTTGAGAATTGATGAATAACCTTGAAAAATGAAAAAGCAATCCGTATTTTTATGTCTCCCAAATGTAAAATAGTTCCTTATAACAGTTTGATTCTGACATTGAATGTCATCAAATATAATAACTGAATTTGGTTTAATATCGTGAGGGGATATAACATTTTCATCATTGTCATATTCAAAATAACCAATCTCTTTAATAGGTTTCAGCAAATTTCTTAAATACTCATACTTGGGTTGATGTAACGATTTTGAGTATAAATAAATATTTTCGAATCTTATTCCGTTTGGATGTTCAAGTAATGTGAGAATGGAGTTCGTTTTGCCAACCCCTGATGCTCCTACAACAAGACATCTCTTTGATTCTCCACCAAAGAGATCACCATGTTTTCTAAATGGTTTGTTTAAGATTTTTTCATCATGGTTTTTAATAGCTAAAGAAAAAGCTTGCTTTTCAATCCACATCGTCAGCAATAACTGACATAACATTCTAAATAATATGTATTTATAAAAAAAACAGCCAAGTGAATTTGCTGCCCGTTTTACTATTCATAGAAGACGAGGAGCTCTATCGACTCAGTTTACAAAAACTATAAAATGATCATACACAACCCTTACTCGATTACATCCAATAAGAAGAGCAAGAAGAAAGGTACGGGTTTAGTAAATAAACTTATTAATAGTCTACCTGTTGAACTACACATTCCTGGTTAGAACTATTGCGGTCCGGGAACAAAGTTGGAAAAAAGATTAAGTAGGGGGGATAGTGACACAAATCTTTTAGACGATGATTGTAAAGATCATGACATAGCGTACTCGCAATCTAACGATTTATGAAACAGACACGAAGCAGATAATATTCTAGCAGATAAGGCTTGGCAAAGAGTAAAGGCTAAGAATTCATCGCTGGGTGAAAAAACTGCAGCTTTGATGGTTACAGGTATTATGAAAGGAAGCAAAAGTTTGGTATGGGTGTTAAGACATCCAAACGAAAACTCAGGATAAAAAAGCGCGTTATGAAAACTCCAAAAAAATTGGTGGATTTTCACCTCTTTTGCTTCCAATTTTGGGTGCCCTCGGTGCATTGGGAGGTGGTGCAGCCGGAATTGCTAAAGCTGTTAATGATGTAAAAGCATCAAGACAATTGCTTGAAGAAACTCAACGTCATAACAAAGCTATGGAAAACGTTGCAGCCGGAAAAGGTCTATTTGTAAAGCCATATAGAAAAGGAAAAGGATTGTTCATTAAGCCCTATAAAGGGGGCTCTGTAAAAAAAAACATTAAAAAAGCTCAAATAAATTTTCCGCAAAGAGCTTTAACCAACATTGATATAATGAAATATGCAAACATTTTAGAGATACCTAACTTTAGAGGTGTTTTTATGCGTGATAATCTCCCGCGAAAAATTAGGCAAAAAGAAACTCGTATTGTTAATTTGGACAGTGAAAAAAATGATGGTTCTCATTGGGTAGCTTACATAAAAAAGCAAAAAGATGTCGTGTATTTTGATAGTTATGGTAATCTCAAACCACCTCTTGAGCTGATCCAATATTTTAATACAAGTAAGGGTGTAAATATATATTACACCTATGAGGTCAAACAAAAATTTAATAACTATAATTGTGGACAGCTAGCTCTTAGTTTTCTATATAAGCACATGAAATAAATTATTACGGCATTTCTTAAAATTTAACAGAATGTCTACAACATTTACGCTTACAGGGAATTCTTCTATTTTATCATCTGATTTTAATCCTCCCATCTATTTGGACGACGAAAAGCAATATTTATTAGGTTTAGCTGAATTTGAGTCATTTATGAGTATCCCTAATATAGAGGATAGAAACAATAAAATTTACGTAGATGGTAAAGTGATTGTTATTCCGGATGGAACTTATAACATAAAAGACTTAAGTACATTCATAAATATCAAACTGCATGAAATTTTTATTATAGAACCCTCTTCGTTTAGATTAACGACAAATCTCAATACTCTAAAATGCAGTAAAGAAATTGATTTCACAAAAGATGATTCAATAGGAAACCTTTTAGGTTTTAATAAACGGAAAATTAAGCCTCATGAATGGAGTGAATCTGACAATGTTGTAAATATTCCAAGGTTAATGCTATTTGTATTGATTGTAACATTTGTATAGGTTCATTTAACAATGGCAAACCAGTTCACATAATTCACCAATTTTTTCCAACGGTACCACCAGGGTATAAAATAGTGGAATCACCATTACCTATATTATACTTTCCAATTAGTGTTCAAACAATCAACAACATTACTATAAAAATAATTGATCAAGACGGTCACCTTATAAATTTCAGAAACGAAACCATTACCGTAAGATTACATTTACAAACTAACAACAATGGTTATTAGATATAATAGACCATTTGTATCTAAATTTCAACCTATTACCGTAAGTAAATCTTATAAAAAAGAAAAACCTAACCACAAAGTTAGTAGTTCCAAAAACATCAAACGGTTAACAACAAAAAACCATCAGTTTCTGAAATCGTTGGGTTTAAAGTTTTAAATAATGGATATTTTAAACGTTAATGAAAGTCTATATGTTGACAACTCTGTAATTGGCTCCGAATTACATACCTATCAACCATTCATTTCTTCATTATTTGATTTTATAATGATGAAATACGTATTCCAATCGAAGAATTAGACACATACACATTACCTTCAGAGAGTATTCTATATATAGAAGGAAATCTCGCTAATCAAGAAGGAAAATATACAAAAAAATTAAGATTTGTCAACAATGGTATTGCGTTTTTGTTTCGAGAAATACGTTATGAATTAAATGGAGTAACTGTAGACTCTGTAAGAAATGTTGGTTTAACATCAACACTCAAAGGATATTTATCTTTCAGTAACAATGAAAGCTGAAATTTTTTTCATTATGGATTATATGCATCGGTTAATCATTTTTCAACACAAATTACAAGAGTTAGAGAAACAGATAGAAGAATACCAATTAAAATTTGCAATGGTAAAAAAAATTCAATATTTAAAGATATGAAAGTAATTGTAGATATACAAGGATTTAAAGTGGAGAACAATAAGTCAATTGTTAAAGAATTGACAGCATACGATGGGTTTAAAATCAGCCACCACATATTTAAAGCGCCCTTTCCTATGAATCATTTACCATCAAAACTATACAGCAACGCTATTTGGCTAATGAACAATCATCATTGTATCGATTGGGATGAAGGATTTACTGCTTATCATAGATGTCGAGATGTTATCAGAAATTTAACCGAAAAAGTCGACTTTATCTATGTTAAGGGCGAAGAAAAGGCGGAGTTTGTCAGAAAATATTCTCAAAAACCAGTTATTGAATTTGATAAACAGCCAGCTTTACAGAAATTGGAACCATGCTGCTTTTATCATCAGAAAAAGCCATGTTTTTGTGCATTAGCATGTGTTTTTCATTTGTGTAACTATTTTTTTATGAAATAAAACGATTAGTTTTAAAATATATTTGTTTTATTGATTAAATATTTCCTTATACATAATATATGTTCGCTTAGCTCTAATTGTTTTAAATCACGTATAATTTTTTTTTCATTTTTACTTTTAAGAATATCTATACATGCCTTAGCAGCTAGTTCACATAACTCTGCATGTTCCATATAGTGCAAATAAACTATAATGTTTTGAGCTTCACTGCTTTGTCCGTCAAACGCATAAAACTCAGAGCAAGCTTTAGACATTATGAATTCTTCATACATTTCTCTAACAACTTTCTCCATAATTACACTAAAAGTTCTTCCTCTTTTAAAATGTCTTTCACTAGAACGGGACCTTCAATATATTTTTTCAATTTAAGAAGATGATATCCCAATCCCCTTATGTCATGAATAAGTTGTATTAAATCTAATGTTTCACAATATTTGTCACATGCAGAGGCAGCACTCGCATATTCATTCGATAGTTTCTCGTAATAATGACACCATTGTGGTCTGCTTGTGGTATATCTATACAGTCACCCTCTTGGTTATAAGTATAACACGGTAAGTTTAACTGTAATTTCTTGTCACGTCTATAGCGTTCTGGTAGCTTTTCCCAAATTTGTAACAACACCACTGACTCTACAAATCTTCTTAAGTAATTAAGAGGAATATATTTTAGATCACCCACCGGAATGTCCCTCAATGGCGCCGTTAGCGCTAAACAAATAACTTCACCAACACGTTCAATAATATCTTCGGTAGGTACTGTATTCAACGAACCCATCTGACTAAATTTAAGAGATGAAAATGAATTGATCTGTTGAGTTGGTTGCTAGCACTTAAATAAAACATCTCCCTCCGGATGCACACGTAAGAGTGGGGAAGACCAATCAGAATCAAGCAGAGTCAAGTAGGCGTGGCAGGGACAGGCGTGGGAAGTGGGAGACCAATGAAAAAAGTGGTGGGGGGAGCGAGACTAACCCCCCAATCCCCTCTAGTGAAATCCTATAAGATATTATTCGTTCCCTGAATGCCGACTTGATAATTTCAACACCTTCTTTCCCAGATCGAAGATGTCCACCCCATAGACTTTGGTTTATATTTTTCTTGCATTCTTTACAATATTTTACAATATTTGTATAATCTATAAATTAAGAAAAAATATTTTATAAAATAAAACATGAAAAATAAAATGTTCTTACCTTTAACAAGCTTTGGTTGTTTCAACCAACTAGTGAGTGTTGTGGAATTTCCGCAAACATGTTTTTTAATATGTCGCAATAAATTATCCTTTCTAGTGAAGACTTTATTACATGTTACACACTTATGCATTTTTGAAGTTTTCTAGATAATAATAATAAAATTAATATTATGCATTTTTATTTAGTTATAGTCAAATTTAGAAAAAAGCAATTACATTTTTGAAGTTCTCTGGATAATAATAATAAAATTAATATTGTGCATTTTTATTTAGTTATTGTCAAATTTTGAAAAAAGCAATAGAAATTAATTGACTTTATGAATCCATTTCTTCAAATGAGTCAACTAATTTGTCAAAGTCCTGTTTAACATAATTCACCGTACTTGCGTCTCCCTGTTTAATTGTGATCAAATCAGTTAAATTTTGAATAGCGAAACCCAGACACTTAAGGTTTGCGACTTGTTTTTTATTTTTTTTATTAATTTAAATTTTTTTTTAATAATAAATGATGGTTTCGAAATTGAATTTTGTTCAACTGGTGAATTATAAAGAGAAATATCCGAAGTTAAATTTGCTTCAATTTGTTTTTCTTCCGAATCAGAATTTTCACTAAACAAAAAGGGAGAGCAAATTGGTCTCGGAGAATTAATTGGCGATTTTAATGTTAAATAATTTGGATTAGATTTTTAAAAACAAACAATATCCTCATAGCTAGAATTTTGATTTTCGTCAATGTCATTCAGTTCTTCAAGAGTTTGTTTAGTTTTTGTTGTAATTAAGTCCGTTTTGTTGTCAATAATGTCATTAAGATCGTCAAGAGTTTGTTGTTGAGTAGCTGTAAATAAATATTTTTTGTTGTTCTGTTTGTTGGCATTATTCTGAACTTGGCTATTGTAAATAATTTCATTCAAGTCCTGAATAGTTTGTTGTTGACTAGTTGTAAATACGTCTGTTTCATTGTTATGTTGGTTTGCAAAATTTTGCATTTGAGTACATGTGTATAAGTCAGAGTCATTGTCAATAATTTTGCTACTCGATGCCAAAAAATTGTCCATTATGAAAAAAATCGTAATAACAAATAAAATACCAAATAAAAGTGTCAGAAATATAAATAAAAATGTCACCAATATAAATAATAATTAAATTTTGCCAAATAAAAAAGTTGATCCCATATGTTCTACTTAAAGTTGAACGACAATCATACAGCCACTTTCCCAAGCCGAGCAACGACCTTACCCCCCTTCCCCCCCCCTCCCCCCCCCCGGACCCCCGAATTCCCGAGACTCAAATCCCGGCTACCCTTTTCAGGTTAAGTTAGTTTAGGTTAGGTTGAATTAGGTTAGGTTAGGTTAAAAAAGAAGAAAGGAAAAAAAAAGGAGAAGGAAGGAAAAAGGAGAAGGAAGGAAAAGGGGAAGGAAGGAAAAAGGAGAAAAAGAAAAAAGGAGAAAGAAGGAAGGGAGAGAAAGAAGATGGGGTGAGGGTGGGGGGGGTTAAGGGGGGGTCTTAGGTTATTTTAGGTTAAAAAAGAAGAAAGGAAAAAAAGAAGAAGGAAGGAAAAAGGAGAAAAAGAAAAAAGGAGAAAGAAGGAAGGGAGAGAAGGAAGATAAGGTGAGGGTGGGGGGGGTTAAGGGGGTCTCCTCCTTTATAGGGGGTTGGCAGAGCGGGGAGGGGGGCGAAGCGGGCGAATAATGTGGAGATCGCCGCTCAAATTGAAGAAAGAGAAGAAATTTGTATTAACTTGGAAGGCGATTCCATCAGTTATAAACTTTCATTTTTGGACAAATCATCTAGGCTTGTTAGAAGATCATTCTTGTTTAACATCGACATTAATTATATTGAGGAGGAGGAAGATGATCAGGAAATTGTCGAAGGAGTGGACATGGATGGACAACTGCTAAATTTAGGAACCGAGGCTGACGTAAAAGTAAGCAAGTTTAGGGCTAGTGAATTATTTAATAATTTTGAAGAAAAAGATGTATGTGTTATACAAAGCTACACTAAAATTGAAAGTCGAAGACTAGGAACATTTGCTATTTGCCTTCCTTGTAGTGCAATTCACATGAGATATTTACGGAGAGGGGAGTCCGATCATGTGAGCTGCCACTACAAAAGAGCTTATGCTGTTAGTGCTTCTGATTTACATTGTGCTATTTGTAGGATACATCTTTTTCTACTAATTCCTGAACCTGTTTGCTTTTACTGCAATAAAAATGAAAAAAAAAAGAGATGGAAGATTATGTTGTTAAATATTAATATTAAACATAGTTTGTAAAGGTGATGGGTAGATTATTTTAACAATATTAATTTTAAATATAGGTTATAAACGTAATGGGTAGATTATGTCAAAAATATTAATTTTAAACATAAATTGTAAAGATAATAAGTAGAATACGTCAACAATATTAATTTTAAAAAATGTCAACTGTTACTATAAGCGGTTATATATTTTCAGTGCTATATGCAAAATACTTCTTTTTATTTTAACATCTGACCCTGTATTTTTTTTATTGCAACAAGAATGAAAAATGAATTAGCTAATCATATGAAAAAATAATGTGTAGATTATGTCAACTGGCACTAAAAGCGCTCATATATTAGCATAAAATTTTGTTAACCCTTGTTTCTGTATTCAATTGAGTTTTTCTCTTACTTGATGCAAATTATATTAATATTATTAGTATAATTAAAAAATAATAACTTTTAATTTCCATTATTTATTTTAAAAATGTTAAACCATAACAATTGTTTTGTTATGTAATGTGAAAATTAGTATGTATTAAAAAACTTGTTACAACATTGCTGTTTCAATATAGGAAAAGGAAAAAAATATATTAATATATTATTATTAGTATAATTAAAAAATAATAACTTTTAATTCCCACTGTTTATTTTAAAATGTTAAACCATAACAAATTAGCATGTATTAAAACAATTAAAGAATATTGTCGTTTCAATATAGGAAAAGGAAAAACTGTGTGTCAATTATTATATGTATATATATATATATATATATATATATATATATATATATATATATATTTACATTTACTTTTTACAAATTTATTTCACCAGAGTTTTCACAAACACAAATTATGAAAAATATTATCCTCTTTTTAAAACTACAACAAAATGATGTCTAATTACATCTTTGAAGATTTCTACCAAATAGTAATATCTAGTGCGACATACAGGACAATTGTTTACCATTATAGAACAACAATTTTCATCATTTCATCTTAAAATACATTTTAAACAAAAAATGTGGGAACATGTATTTGGTCTACATGAATCATAATATTCGATTATTTCAAAACAAATAGCACAAAACACTTTTTTCTCTTCACTCTCAGTTTTGTTCAAATTTTTTTAAACAATCCCATTTTCTTCTTCTCGAACTAATGGTATAGTTTCTTCTCGAACTCCTGGTATAATTTCTTCGAGGCTAATTGTCTGAAGCGGATCGATTTCTTTCTCCAACTGATTCACTCATTTTATTTTAATATTATTAATAGATTTATTCAACAGATTTTTTTCTTTTAACAGTCACTCGTACCTTAGCATACTAAAATGATCTTGATACACCTATTTATAAGACTTAAGAATGCAAAATCAAATGTGGGAGGACAAAGAGAAAAAATTAAAAATATGATGCGAATGAGAATAAAAGGGGAGGAAGATAAGAATGAGGAAGACGAGGAGGAGGAGGAGGAGGCGCTCCCCTATTTTAACTACTTACACCATAGATTATTAATATATATATATATATATATATATATATATATATATATATATATATATATATATATATATATATATATATATATATATATATAATGTGTATTTATAATTATTTATAAATACACATTATTCTACTATTTTTAAATTTGTGTCCTTTCATTTTGTATTTTTATTGTTACTTGTTAAAATTGTTAATAAACATACATTAATTTAATTATGTCCATTCATTTCGTTTTTTATTTTACTACTTGTTAAAAGTATTAATAGATACACTTATTTAAGTCTTTCTTTGTTAAAACGTCTATTTCCCTAGCATGGTCCATGACCATGCACACAACATATTAGCAAAATCTACCACTGGCACCCTGACTACAAAAGTATAATCGACCTTTTTTGGAGCTCTCACAAATCTGTTCCCCAGACTCTTGTTAATATGACAATTTGAAGAAAGACTATTTTACATTGTTGCCAAACTTACATTATTGTGTGGATCTTAAATTTTTCATGAATGTCTCCCGACAGTAACGCATTTGGCTTCCTTGTGCCGGTGCCGAATGACAGAGTTCCGCCAGTGATGCACTTCGCTGTCGTTCGCCTTTTATATTAGGGCTTTAATGATGATTCGGATAGTACGGTCAACACTATAACAGGAATGTTAGACTTTCGCCAGTGATGCCTTGCGCTGTCGTCCGCTTTTTAGGGCTTTAACGATGATGCCTACGGCGCCTAACCTGGTGCTAACTCGGACCAATCCACCTAGTGCCTTCGCGCTCCTGCTGGTACAGATCCACAACCTACAAATGCATTTTGTTTTTGTTATGGATTATCGACTTCTGTTCCGTGCCTGAAAAAAAGCCAGCTCATTCTGGAGTGCATCCAGGGCACTAGTCGAACACGTGGTTCTGACCACTGAATGCAATTTACCGGTTATGTTTTAGTAAAAAAGTTAATTAATCTTGTTCTAATGCATCTTGGCTTCCACAGGTTGCCCCTTAAGAAAGTACTATTGGTATTACTAGATGACCCTTTCTTTTAAATCATCCTCGTACCCCTCCTAATCCCGCCACATAGCCGCTATTACGCTATATATTCTATGTAGAACTGGGCAGACGAACAGGATAGAATGCAGGAATAACTAGGACTCACATTCACAGCGTCTGCTTCCTTTGTTTGGGGGTCGTTAGTTTCAACTCTGAGCGTTTGAATCTCTTGCATCACCCAGAAACAACACAGCAGAACCGAATAAGTGGAACCATTTATGTTAAAAACACAGGGGTCTGTCTTTTACGAGGCGATTCGAGAGACTGGATTTAGTTTTTCTTATATAATTTATATTAGTCCTATATATAACAAACTTGGCAACGTTACAACGTAGCATCCCCAGCACTCTGGATTTCCATCTTCCATCGGCAATCCGTCCAACGGGCGACACTCATTCTCTTTATTTAACAGTTGTAGTTATGTTGAAAATCATTTAATAATGTCTAATATAATAATTACTTGTTACTTTTAGTTCGAAATAATCATTGTTGTTTTATAGAGCATTATAATATAATCAATCTTTTAGGTAGTTCATAAATTGAGTTTGTGAAAAATATGTTTTTAGCAATTCGCCAAAAACAAGTTTTGCAGGGGAGCTTTGGTAAGCCAAAAAGACGACGCCTCTGCCTGCCGAACAAAAGCGGCCCCGAAAGGCCCGTCTAACAGCAGAAGCTGCAGAGGGAATCCTGCGGTCCATTGCACATACGGGCGGTCATAGTGAGCTGGCTCCAAGAGCTAACCCCGTAACTGCCAGATCGGGAAAGCAGGGGATTGCAACAGCTTCCTCTATCCAAAACCCCCGTAGCGGCGGAAGTATGCTGGCTGGAAAAGCTAACCCAGAAACCACAAAAAGACATCAGGGTAAGCCAAAAAGGGCACCTTGCCCTAAAACGGTGGGTAGGAACTCCGAGGACCAAAAACCCTCGGGAGTTTCTCCACTGCTAAGAGGTAAGGAATCCAAAAAGAAGGACATGGTCGGATAGATCAGAGGGGCAGCACAAAAAGTTGCACCCTGATAAAAATCCAGGACCGTCATCGAAATCCCAGAGGACTGGTCCTCCAGGGATGGCTGTGGTGAGCCGGGACGACCTCATGTGAAGGATCACCTCAGACCAGGCGATAATCGTGGAGGAGGCACTATTGAGAGAGCTGGATGCACTTCTAGCCTCCCCTGTCCGCTCACAGATGGTTCCACCAACCTTTTAATGCTAGGTTTAACCACAGCGGAGAGATCCTGAGGATCACCGCAAACGACCAGCTGTCGGCGGACTGGCTGGTAGAACTTCCCCTATTTTGGACCTGGAAGCAATTCCAGCGGACAAGCTTCCCCAGTTGGTCAAAACATCAATATGGATGAGCAAACACCAATAGGTAGGTGGCACCTCTTCCACAAAGATGTTATGGCAGCAAAATTTTCACTTATCGGATATTTATTTAATGATCAATAAGTATACTGAACTTCGAATTCATCAAGGCGTTGGAGACCCTAAGAGTTGGAACAAGCTGGGGAGAATAATAGTAGAGGCCGACAGCAACAGTGGAGAAGGGCTGGGTTAAGATCTAAATATTTTGCGCCACGTAATTAATTATTACTCTACTTTATCAAATAAGTTAATGAAGTACTAGGCCGATAATAATTACGAATTATCGCCCAGTGTTGCACAACTCTAGCGATTCCAAGCAACGAAAAACCAAAATATTATCTTATACCAATGAGCTTACCTTCACAGAATACCAAATAATTAATTAAGATATGAGGGTCTCACTTGTAGGTAGGTAGCAGCAGTAAAACGCAAAATTTTGTTTGAAATCATATACTAATATCAAATAAGTTGTTCTTTTTTTTTTTTTTTTTAAAAGTTATTTCAAGTACAATAATAGTATATGTAGGTATGGTCCAAACGCGGGCCAACAGCGATACAGCTATAATATGTACTAAGCTTCTAATCTTAATTATTAAAATTACCTGCAGCTTAAGAGAAATCGATATTGTACACAAGAAAATGAATATTAAAAAAAATATAAATATGACAATGGTCAACAGTATGCAGGAATATATAAAAATATAGTACCACGGTCGATATTATGACGCCATAAATCGTGAGTGCAAAATCAAATACAAGTCAGTGAAATACATCAAAAATTATAAATAGAATCAAAACAAGTTATTAAAGGCCACTCGATAAGCCAGTCAGCTCAATAATAAGGTAAAAAGTTTAGTTTAAAATTAGTAAATAGATTTTGATTTTTAGTGAGAAAAATTAATTTAAATTTAAATTTGTAAATATGAAGAACAAATTAATAAATTGGCTAATTGACTGTATCGAGGAATTTAGCTTGCAAAAGATATAATAGTTGAAATTTTAATCATTTGCTACGGTTACTTATCTGGACGTCCTCCAATAGCTGTGGCCGTTAGCTGTTCAGACCTTCAGGCGAAGAAATGTCACCTGGACTCAGGCGTATACAGGTGGGAGCAGCACCAGCTCCGATGCTGAACGTGAGTCTCTTGCCTGGTCAGGCAAGTTGGCAATCCCAATAACTGATCCAAAGAAAAATCCAAATTACAGGACTTGATCGTCGTCGTGACGGAAATCCCTTGGAATAATATCCAAACCAAAAAAAAAAAAACCCTAAAGAGAAAACATCCCTTAGCAAACATTAAACCATATCCAAATATAGCCCAAAATGTAAACAAAAATTAAATAAAATATGCAAATAAAATAATATTACCTCCTTCTGAGGGTTTTCTAACCAAAATGGAGTCTGGGTCTAGCAGTTGCCTAATGCTAAAAACGGAATCAACGAGTGGTTGTCGATGGTCTGGACAAGTGCAGTGGGCTTCTTACGAAGTCTTGACTCTAAATTTAAAGAAATAAAATGTCAACCCAGACCGAAGATGTTCAACAAAATGGCGTATGGTCATGGAAATGGCCACTAAGAACCATACACGGGCATTATCATATTATTAAATAATCAAATATACAAAAACTCACCGGAATCTGCTATTCCAGGTGCCAATATGGCAAGTCAGCTATCCTCTAAAGATGGTGGAACGGGGATTTTAGAGTGTGGCGGCCATTTTCACAATTCTCCCTCGTGGGTGCGAACTTCCTCTGTCCAAAAAAAACCCCAAAGTGCCCGAATAACAACTTTAGAACTTTCAAATCCAAACAGGAACTATTTCGCAAAAGATGCTCATCAATAAATCTCGTAAATACGATCAAGCCAGGCTCTACTTGAAAATTATTATGAAGGCATCAGAAAATGGACCGCGCACCACACTGCTGACTTGAGACTCACCAAGCAGGAACAAATTTTTGGAGCAACAGGTCCAAAATGTCTCGCCATGTTGCCACGATTCCACTCATAAAATCCTAGTTAAGACTTCAATTCTTTATCAATAAGCAACCAGTCATACTTAACACCAAAGGCACAGCAAATATCCGTCAATTAAATATCCAAAGGTCAAATCCGAGAAATAGAAACAATATATAAAATTCATTGTTTCAGAGCCACAGTCAGGTAAAATGTCACATCCGATATAAAAATTCTGCAGTCACGGGATCGGAAACTTATTCATGATCCGGCAACTACGGTCACAGATTGCTGTCGTAACCACAGGAACCGGTCGATAAAACTAGAAATGACTAGAAATACGTCGGCATCACGGAGGGCAATATTACCGGAAAACTTATCATAAAAAATCACTCACAAAACTATACTTGGGCATTCCAAAAGAACCCCAAATTACACCATTGTAAGCCCTCGAAAATAATAACAAAATCTAGACCTGCCATAATGCATCCGACTCATCTGAATAATTCTTTCCCAAAATTGACAATGTAGCGCCCTCTTTTGTAGGAACCTACGATACGACCAAATGCGCCTGATAGAATACTGCGATGTGTGCAGGAGACCGAGGAAACTGCCCCGACCGTCCACTTCCACCGCGGTACCTTTCCAAAATTAACGACAGAAAAATCGATAATCGAACCGTAAGCCAGGCTATTGATAAACGAGACCTGGAGATGTCGTGACACATCGATCAGTTGCGCGGACCTATACAGTGTAATTCTAATATACTTGTTTTATTTCAGTTCGCACTAACTGAATCCAAAATTCTGTTCTCTAAAAATCGAAACGGCAGAATCGCACAAGAATAATCATTAACATATTAAATCCATAGTGCATTAAAAGAAGTTTTCGTAGTTTTAAAAGACAAACGTGATAGGAAAGCAAAATTGTAAATTCAAAAATGATTAATATTTAGTAGTATTATTATCTAAAAATTTGTTTATTATATAATTATTTAAATAGTTTAATATTATTATTAGCATGCTATAAGTCCGAAATTATCACGTTACAATTCCCCCCCTTGCCACAAAACGATTGGCCCGCTAGGGACAATCGTAGTCAGGAGAGCGTTTCAGGTCTTTAGCGTGCCAAGTGCCTGTCAGAACCTTCCCGTCTCTGTCCTGTAACTCGTATGTCCAAGGCGATATCTGACGGCGAATGATATACGGTCCGACAAATTTCGGTGCTAACTTATGTGTAAAGTACTTGGAAGCATCAGACTTCACTACGCTTTCTAAGATTATACTTCGCAATATTCTTTTGACCAGCCGCTTCCAATCTGCTCCTAACTTCCGCAAACAACTTCCGAAATCCCTCATTTCTACTCTCTCCTGCGCTTTGGTTTCCATCTTCTGTTTCTACAAGATCTTTATTACTATAGTCCTTGCCTGAAAGGCACATGTTTCTTCCAAAATTTAAGAAAAACGGTGACACTTTAGTGGTCTCTGGACCGCAGTGCGAATAGCACAGGCCAACTTCTGCAATTGTTCGTCCCACTTACGGTGATTGTCACTCACATACATTGACAACATGGTCTTTAAAGTTCTATTTTGACGTTCGGTGGGATTAGCCCTAGGGTGGTAATTTGCATTGAACTGAATTCTGCAATGATAGCTATCTGCAAATTTCTTAAACTCACTACTACGGAATTGTGGACCATTATCGCATAAAATCACCCGACTTACGCCGAATAAAAGGAACACTTGTTCTTCTATACGGTTGATAATCACTTTAGAAGAAGTAGAGCGTAGTGGAAATATTAAAGAGAATTTACTCAAATAATCGGTAACTACCAAGATCGCTGTATTTCCTTTATACGAACGTGGCAAAGGTCCAACCAAATCCATTGAAATCATTTCCCATGGACGAGTGGGCTTACTCTGAGATACCATCTGGTCGTTTGCACCCTTTGGATCACACTATGGGCTGCGCAAAATCTGACAATTCCTCACATATCTGGCAACATCCTGCCGCATCTTCGGCCAATAAAACTTTTCTGCCAATCTATTAAAGGTCTTAAATACCCCCATGTGACCCGCAGTTGGTAAATCATGAGCTGAACTTATGGCTTCCAACCGTTCCTCTTAGGCAATACCAACTTCCAATGGTCTTCCGATGACAAGAGCCCAAAATAGTCGTTCTTGATGTATTTGAACAACTTACTTCTAGAGCATCGCCAATTCAAGAATTTCAGTGGGGTAGCAATCACTCTTTCTACCATTATGTTGTACCAATTATCTTTTACTGGTGCAGGTCTAGCCTGTTCACCATCATCGATAAGATTTAAAACTGGCACCGCCCTTGACAACATATCAGGAACCACCAAATCCTTCCCAGGCCGATGAATAACCTTGAAGTCAAACTGCTGTAATTTCACAGACCATCTGGCCAATCTACCACTAGGATCTTTCAAATTATGCAACCATTTTAAACTATAATGATCCGTGATGACACTGAAAGGGATTCCTTCGATATAAGGTCGAGTTTTTCAACCGCCCATACTAAAGCCAAACATTCCCGTTCAGTGGTGGTATAGTTTTTCTCTTGTCGAGATAGTGAACGACTGAGGTAAGAGATAACCCGCTCACCCTTTGGATCTGGTTGCGTTAGAACTGCTCCAATACCAAAGCCAGAAGCATCTGTTTGGATAATAAATTCCCTGCTGTAATCTGGACAGCTTAAAATCGGTGCACTGATTAACTTGTTCTTGATCGTCCTAAAAGCATTCTCACACTTTTCCGTCCATTCAAACTTATGGTTCTTCTTAGTAAGCTGAGTAAGTGGACTTATGATAGTGGAAAAGTCTTGTCCTACAAATCTGCAATACCACAAGAGAACTTTCCTATCTCTCTACACACTCCGAAACATTAGTTGGTCTAGGCAATTGTAACATGGACTTAACCTTTATAAATCTACATGCCGCATCTATCAACCACATAACCAAGATATTTCATCTCGGGTCTGCAAAAGTTACATTTACAAATCACAGTGATATTGGCCTCTCTAAGACGTCGAAATACTTCATCAAGGATCCGTAGATGTTCACATATCAAAGTGTTTAACATTCAGGACCACTACGTCGTCTAAATCAACCAAAACATTTGGTTCCAGGTCAGACCCAAATCGTATCAATCAACCTCTACCCCAAGTTCCAGGGCATTGTGAAGTCCAAAAGGCATTTTGCGGAACTGAAACAACCTCTCCTGCAAATAAATGCCGTCAGTGGTCGAGAATTCTCCTCAATAGGTACTTGCCAATATGCACTTTTCATGTCAAGTGGATAAATCTTCACCTATTTAGCTTGTCTAACCTTTAAGCTTCTAGAACTAGAGGAAGTGAACATACAGAGCAGTGGCA
>JAUTXW010005135.1:0-98864 GCA_030620095.1 Kuschelorhynchus macadamiae
ATCATAGTGTTTCTAAAATATACTTAATATGTATTATTATTTAAAAAGCACATAATTAGTTTATAATCAAAAAGTAAATAAAAAGTAAGAATAAATTGCAACTTACGAAAAAAATAAACCATTAATATATGTAATAATAAATATATTAACTATAAATAAAATATAATATAATAATGAAATATTTTTGTTTAATAACACTTAATATAAAAATTTGTTGGGCTCAAACAATTCTTGTTATTGATTAATAAATTCACGTGTAACAAATCATTTATTTTAAGGAAAACAAATATTTTATCGAAATTATTTTTAGGTAACAAAAATGTTTAATTAAAAATAAGTATTATTTGATGTTAATAAAATGCTGCTAAATAAAGAATTTTTAACAATAAACCCTATCTCTTTTTTCAGTGTAGAAGTTATTTAGATGAATGTGCATTCATGCACAGGAAATTTGACAGTCAAAATGCATTAACACAATAATTTTACTTTTCCCTAACTTAAAGCTTTACAGTAGAGTTATTAATCAAGTATGCCATGTTTATTGTTCTGTTTCAGAAGATTTTATATATTATAGTATAACTAAAAGTAACTGCCTTTCATTTACGTTAACTTTTAAACTTTTTATTTATTTGCTTTTAATTTCCTGCTTCCAATTTCGTTTGACTTTACCAGTTTCCATTATCAATGAAAATGAATTATTCAACAGCTGAATTAGCTGATATGTACTTCATGTATGGGTTAGCAGATGGAAATAGCCGAGAGGTCCCTCGTTTATAAATTAGGATTCTTAACCAAATCGAAGAGTTCTTTCTCGAAAATGTTTTGATAGGACCCATCAACGCCTTAGGGATACCAGTTCATATAAGCCAAGGAGAAACACGATGGTGGGCTTAGCAGAAACTATTCACACTCCAGAAGTTTCATGAATATTAAAATTGTCGAAAACGAGCCTTCTGTTTCTGTAAGTGTATGTTAAGGTGTAAATCATCAGGCCGTTGGGCTTACCTTTCATGAGCAATTAATGTACCTCTATCACTTACCCAGGGTCATTGACTACTCAGACAAATTGCTTTCCACAGAAATTTTTATGTTTTGGCAACTGACATTTTTGACAATTTATTTTGATTTTTTAAATGAGTTGCCAGGTTTATTGGAAGATATTTCATTAGCAGACCAGAATAAAATATGGTTTCTGAATGGTAAGGCACCACCCTATTTTTAATTGATGCTAAGGAGCAGCTAAATAGAAATTTAGGACCAAGGTGGATCGGACGTGGTGGTCCAGTAACTTACTGGACACAAAAATTTGGTATATTATGTGCTTTGTAGAGGGAAATCATCTCCGGCAGCATATTCAAGGATTCGAGGCTGTTAATAACATGCCAGGGATAGTTCGACGTGTTTGTTTTAACTGGAATAGACGAGCTTGAACATGTTTTGATATGAATGGTGGACACATTCAACATCTCTTCTGATGCTGAGCACCAATTTAATTTCAGCTTTTTAAATCTTGTTTAATTTTATTTTCATTATACATTTTAATTAGCTTTAATTTGGTAAACTTGATAAAAAAAGAGAACTTCATCTGCACCAATTAAGCTAATTTCATACTAAAAATGCTGTTAGCGAAAGTCACTTAGCTGTAATGGTTATGTAAGTTTATTTTTTTTTTATTTCAAGTTAGGGAGAAATAAAATTGTTGCGTTAATGCATTTTGTTGGTAAATTTTCCAGTGCATGGATATTCTGTAACTTCTAAATGGTAGAAAATATCGAATTAAAGTGAGATACCAAACCATTAGAGAACAGAACGAAGAGTCTGATTTTCTAAGCACCCTGTAGATTTTCCGAAAACTTATTATATCCGTTTTTGTAGACATTGGTCGCCATATAGCGTGTGACGTATTTATATATACACTGGTTGACAAAAGCAGCACACACACTGCATTCTGGCAGGAGTGAAGCTAGAGTGATGCCATTTGGTTCAATGATGCACCAAAGGTTCTAGATGACGGTAACCGCGCGTTAAGTGCGTCGATCACCCCCTACCGAAAGTTGCAACACTTAGAATGTGTCAAAACGAAAAATTGGTTTTATCTCAAAATCCGCCCTCTTCCTTGCCATCCCCTTATGCGGGGCTTAGCCATCCCTTGTCAATTTACATACATTCCAAGGGGTGGGGGGGTTTTCACGCGTTATGGTTTACTTGATGAATTGGGATACGGTTCCATTCCTGGATGTATACTTCTGTGGAAAAGGGTCGCAGCTTTCGGACCACCTTCTCAACAGCATACCACAAGTTCTCAATAGGATTGAGATCGGGGCTGAGTAAGCAGGATAGTCCAATAAGGTGACGTCATGCTCCTGGAGTACGTTTCTGCAGACATTGGCCATGTGGTCGTGCTTTATCCCGCGTAAATATGAAAGAAGGCGGTCATGCCTGGTGGAGGGATGAGGACCAGTGATAAGGTGTTTTCATCCCCATCTTGATTCCACCCCAAAACAGTATGAGTACCGGATCGGTGCCAGATCTGAAGACGTCCGTCGCATATGTATGGTATAACGGGCACCTCGTCAGAGAAGAGCACCCGAGCCCATTGTGGCATGTGCCAGTTTCCATACGTGTGGATGTAGGTCCGTCGCGCACCTTTCTTTTCCTGAGTCAGACGCAGGCTGTTCTTGGCCACCCGGCTGTGAAAGTTCGCTTCATGAAGCTACCGTTAAACCGTTCTAGCGCTGCAATGGACGATGCTGTTCTGCAGCGCGTGGAGGTGAAGGCGGCACAGTTGGCAGCAATGAGAGACTTATTTGTGATTGTCGCGAAACGTTAATACGTGAAGAGCAGTAGAAAATTTGGAATTTGTCAAAAATGATAAGATCTGATGGACTACTTATGTGGGCCATTTGCTCATTGGGTTCCGAAGAGATAAAGAACATGCCCTCAGGAGTGCATAGCCGATTTCGTTTTCCGTTTCTGCGATTTTTTCGGTTTTCGTTTCCTGGTGGGAGGACAGATTGAGGTATCAAGGTGAAATTTGGTGTAGGTATGCACCTAGAGATTTCAGGCACACAGTGTGAATACCACTCCTTGGAAAGTATGTAAATTGGCATTTTGTGGGCTGAATACGATTTACAGTGACACCTGCAATATTTTATAAGTTTTTCTTCTACCGGAAAATGTATATAAAGGCCCAAAACTTCCAAAGTAAAAGATGGAATGGAACTTGAGGAGGTGCTTTTTCTAGAAATGTTGATGCCATTTTCACTAAACTTGGCACCAGAGTTCCTTGGGTACAAAACTAACCCTCCGAATGGTCAAAACGTTTTTTGTAAACTCTCCAGCTTGTTGGAGGGGAGGTGCTTTCTTGTCTATGTGGATAAAACATTATCAAAGATATATTTACAGTTGTTCTGTTGGATCTTTAACTGTTCATCATCAGTCGACTGAATATCAAAGACGTGGTTTATAAACATTGTATTTCTCTTATGGATTAGTAATTTCCTAATCAATCAATCAATCAGTCAAATCAATAATGAAAGATAAAGATGAAACTTGAAAAGTTGTCTTTTGAGCCTGAATACATGCAAGAAATAAGGACTTAACTATAAGGAAATAATATAACGTCCTAGACAAAGATTTCAAGATACCTAGCTATCTTGGATTAACCCATAATGTCTAATTTAACTTTCAGTTTAAGGTTATAGTTATATTTGTGTTTTTATACGGTTTTCTGTGGTAACGTCTATTAATCAAATCTTTAAATCAGTTATTTTAGGGAGCTGTTGCTCTATTTTTTGTCGCTGGTAAGTATTTATCGCCATTGATTAGTAGTAGTAGCGTTTGTTCTACGTTTTGATTTGATTTATACAGATTTGGATGTTGACATATGTGTAAAGAACCAGCAGCCCAACTGTACATGTAGTTTTATCAATAAAAGATAGTTTTAAATTAGATTGAGATAGTCGGAGAAATAAAGAAGACAATACTTTTTCCATCGCCGATATCTTTATTTATTTTCCTCTATCTCATGTTGTATCATTTGACCTGAACTGGTAACCATTCAGCAAGATTTGTTTACATTCAATTTCACAATCATTGACAACCTTTAGAAAAAGTATGTTACCCACAAGTACAACATAACTTAGATTTCTTAAGATATATATGTGTCACCAGCAAAATGTAAAAGCTGGTTGCTAAACTAACTAAATTGTCTTGTTTCCCCATAACTACTATAATCACAAAAGTTATAATTGTCTTACTGTCATTTGTGTCATCCTTGTGGCAATTTACCTACTGGTTAAACCTTTGTTGGGGTAAACAGTCGATTATGAAACGGTTCCCAGGCTGTAACCTAAAGTTTTCTTTTAACCCTTAATAAATGAATAATAGTTGTGGAATTAGGCATTAGTCACTCAACAATTAGTTTATTTTGTTTTAGCTGTATCCATTTTTATTAGATCTTTGCTGTTGCAAATTAAAATTGTTATTATTTCTGGTTGTGTAACTTATTTTTTTTAGGACGCAAATAAAAGGCAGGTCAAGCCTATCCAACCTCCAAGGGGCCAACAACAACATAGAACCAGATCAAGAGAAAGAAGAGATTCTCAAAATAGAGGTGTAGATAATCAGGTATACTGAAAGTTCACATATATAACTTATACTATTAGCTTTATAGGAATCAAAATAACAGTACCATGCAAATTTTAATTTATTCTTAGGATTATGTTCTTAACTGTGTCGGCTGGGTATCGAACATATCGCGAAAAACACGGATAATGCTGCATGGGATATTTATATTTTCTGGACGTATTATTTAGTGTATGTAGGTGTCTAAAATAAGATGTCTATCCCCTTATCTGGAGAACCATAAAAGATAGAAGAATAGTTTAAAGACTGCCACACTCTTTCTCTTTTTGATAGTAGAGAGTATGTATTTGTTTTAAGATAATATAAATCTACACTAAGTGGTTGATTGAAAGAGAGGCAGTAAAGTTAGTGTACAAATCACCGACTGCTCAGGGAGATTGGTTCGTTTTCTATTTATAAGGGCGCCAACAGTTCTATACCAGTTGACTGTTAACCGCTCTAGATGTTATGAGTACCACTCCTCAAGACCACTAAGATAAAATTAATTAAAGGTAATAGTAAAAAAAAACAAAAAAAAACATATTCAACAAATAACATTTATTAACAAGTTCAGTGCTCCCCAAAATATTTCCAGAAATATGTATCTCCTGCAGGTTATTTTATATAACATATGAAAGAAATCTAAAGTATATTCAAATAAAGATCACTAGCTAAAGAATCACAAAACAACAAACTAAATGTTCAATAAAACCTGAAAATTAAGTAATACGGATGAGAAAAGAAATTTTTAATCAGCTAATGACAGGTCAAAGTAATAGACTCCAAAATCTATAAATGTTTATAAAGAAAATCTTTAAGTTGTTTTAATTTACCGAACAATTTGATCTAACAGTAAAAATGTATCAAAAGATGCAAAATAATCAAGCAATTAATTAACTTCATTAATTCAAATACAATTAACAATAATAGAATAAAAGAAAAGAGTATTATGTGAATCTAAGAGCAAGCAAATAACAAGAAAAATTTATATAACTAAGTTTCAAATCGAATAACCAAATATTACCTAACAAATTGACACCATTGTTTTATATCAAAATACCTTTCTAAAGCAAGTAAATACAATAAATCATAAATATCATCACATATTCGAGTAGTGTTACCTGTCTATAACACTTCTTATATACCTTGTATAAACTAACTAGATCTTATAAGTTAAAATTTCAAGATGTGATCACACTTTAAAACAACACTGTATCTTAAAGTATATTATACTATCAAATGTTGGCAGAAACCTATAGACTATTGTGTCATAAACTTATACTGTGATGTTCTGTATCTTAAAGCCTACTATACCGTCAAATGTTGACAAAAACCTATAGATTATTCCTAAACTTATAATGTGATATTTGAGTATCAGCATGAGTTATAAAGTAAAAATAATCTTATTGACAACACCAATAATCATGGTTTATACACACCAGCAGTAGTTAGAACTTTATATCAAAAAGTATACTCTACACTCCAAAGAAACAGAAAAAGTCATAAAGTTGATCAGCAATAAACAATAAAGTCAATTCAGCACAAGGGAAGTTAAAATTAAGATAAGATCGGTGACTTAGATCAGCAGTCTATGATGTAAGTATCATCGAAGACATTTCCAGCAGGAAAACTGGGTAATTACATACTTAAGTACTAGGTAACAGACTTCTGCTCCACTTACAATGACACATCCAGGTTCAAACCCTGGTTAGGAGAACAGGAACAAGAAGTAGAAGAGCAGGGAGAAGAAGGAAAAAAAAACGCTTATTTGATGGTAAAGGGTTTCTTATTAGTCATTTCGTAAAGTTTATCCCATCAAAAAGATATGGTAGTTGGTTAAATGCAGTTAAATCCTCACAAGAGAATAATAAAAGGTTCCTCAACCAAAAATATTAAGGTACAACGTAATTAAATACACAGATGGCCTGGATTAAAACAGGATCAATTCGCCGACAAACTTTCACACTTAACCTTCACCTTCCAGAGAGACAAGAACCTTAACCTACCTCACCACCAGGTCAAGGCAGCAGTAGCGGGATGACAATCCGTCAGTGGTGCCACTTTACTAAAATCAAACTGACCATCGGGGCAATAGATCAGCCAATCCCTGAGTTGGATCACAGGAAAGAAAAAATATCTAAAGGAGAAGAAAGTAAAATTACTAATTGAACAAAACTAAGGCGCCATCTACACGAAGACTAGTGAATTGCCTTAATATGAAGCGGAAGATTTCGCTAAGCAGAGACCGCGAGCACCTTACTACATCGATAGGAGACTTACAGTACCGGATTTACGAATTTTTATGCATTAAAATGTTACAACACCCCCTTCCCATCGAAAGGAGGGAAACTTACTACTAAAAGTTGACCGACGATAAGCCCTAAATAAAAAAAATATATCATTACATAGAGGTAAGGTAAAGAAATTACATTTTCCAGTCGCCCATGACACTATACTTCAGAGCCCACTGAGAGGAATGTTCAAAAGGTAAAAGGTAAGGATAAGTCCTAAAAGAAATGACTAATAGAAAAACTAAGGTAAGTATAAGAGAAAAGAAATATCATTACTCTAAATAATCAGTAATCCAATCAAAGGGATACAAAACGTAACCAAGGCATGGTAGCAATAACTACAAAAGGTATAATAATAATAAAGCTAATGCTAAAACAAGAAAAACAAACACAGCTTCCAGACTACCTTGCCCTGCAGGGTTTCGGAACTTCAAAAAAGCGTGCCCAAAACAATTTACACTCCAATAAAGATGTTGGGTTAGAGTGTGGCCAGCATTGCGTGACACCTCAAGAAACATGTGAGCACCTCGTCCTTGGCCTTGAATCAGGCATACCTTCGAGTGGCCCCTCAACTCTGCTTGACTAAGCAGTCCAGAGGTAGGTAAACATTAAAAAAAGTTACTAAAAGAAAAGATAAAGGTTGTGCCTCTAGACCCACCAAGCTAAAGGTAGTAGGATGTAGCTCCACTAGGCTGAAAGATGCCCTAGCCGCAAGCAGCTATGCACCGTGCAGACCAAATAGTAATAAAACAAAAACAACTTAATAGGTTGTTCCGAGTATTGTCACTGTCACCAACTTGCTGAAGTCTACTTAACCAACTGGAGCTCAGGAAAATACACACGAGACAATATGCAGACAAGATGTTATGTTCTAACGGCTAGATGTTAATTAAATATCTACATAATGCTTTTTGTGCATTCTAGCCGACATGTTGGCATTCCCACCTGGGCTCTATGGCCGCTCATTGAGACTGCCAGGGGACAAACACCAACACACCTAACTAGCCCTTCCAATCAATCCGTTCTCTTCTGAACTGGATAGTACAGAGAGGACATCGAAAACAACTTTTGGTAACACTCAGCCTTTCTATAAAAAAAAACAAAAGGCTGCACTAAAAGGTTCTATAACCAAAGGTAGTCACAGTAGGTTTATAATTCATGATAATGATGTGCAAACTTGCAGAAGCACAAAGTCAAATCGAAGATATATTCTAAGTCAAAATAGGGTAAAGATATAAAAAAATACAAGTTAACATAAGGTAAGGTAAGATAAGTCAAAATTTAAACTAAGTCAAAATAGGGAAAGAAATAGTCGGGTTTGGTATAGTATTAATTTTGATCGTTGCCAGGAGGATTGTCAGGTTTCAAGTCCTGAACATGCCAAATTCCTTTACTGTTTCCACGATGATTTTCCAGTTCATAGGTACATGTCCCAGTTTTTCTGTTAATCCTGAAAGGTCCTATATATTCTGGGGCGAATTTGGCACTATAAAAGTTAATAGCATCAGATAATCTTTTATTTTTACGCCACACACTTTGTCCAGGTAAATAATTCACATGACGTCTTCTCAAGTTATAGCGAGTTTGGTTCCTTGTATGTGCAATTTTTTCATATAATGTAACAAGTTTTTGTTGGCGGTCTTTAATATAGTCATCTTTATCCAGAATATTATCATTGGCTATTCCATCTGAAAAATCTCTGCCGTATAATTTGTGTCCCCTTCCAAAATTAATAAAGTAAGGTATATGTCCAGTAGTTTCATGTCGAGTGGTTCTTAAAGCACATCCGATTGCAGCAAGGTTTTCATCCCAAGTTCGATGATTTGTTTGGTCTATGTAGGTACAAATCATTGTTTTAATCACTCTGTTAACTCTTTCAGTAGGATCAGCATGAAGATAATAATGAGCTGTATAGAATATTCTAGTTTTATATTTTTGGCATAAATTCTTAAATTCATTGGATTTCATCTGAACACCATTGTCACAGATAAGAGATTGTGGTGCGCCATAAACTAAAAATATGCCTTCTTTTATAGACTTCACAAGGGATTTTGCGATAGCAAACCGAGTGGGAAATAAAACATTATATTTGCTGAAATAGTCAGTAACTACAAGAACATGAGTGTTTCCTTGTTTGGAACCAGAAAATGGTCCAATATAATCCAAATTGATACATTGCCAAGGTTCACTAATATCTGGGCGATTACCCATCGAACCAGGAGGTACTTTTTGTTCAACTTTATGTTGTGCACACATCAGAGCTAATTTGTCTTCGACAAGGTTCTTCAGTGTGATTTTCTGTTCTCCAGTAAGGGAATCTTCATCCAAAATACTGCAAATTTGAGGGTATTCTGAGTCTTCAATAAAGTGCCAAACATCCTTTTTATTTATTTATTCAATAAGTACATAACAGGACTTTGCCCAAATAGCACATTCAAAGAGAAACAATATATAATAATCTGGGATAATTTACATAGTTTTCCAAAAGTCTATACCAAGGATGAGTTTGTGATGTAAGTCAGGCAGAACAAGAACATCAATTAAACGAGTTTTCCCCATAAGGGTCATCGGTACTTGAAGGTAGCCAGTACTTGTACATTTTTGTCCATTAGCAACTGTGCAGTTAGAAATATTTTTAATCAATTTGTATCCAAGACTTTCCAGAAGTTTAAGTCCAGGTAATCCTACTATTGTTCTTGAGGCTCCGGAATCTAATAATCCTAGCATAGGGTATCCTAATATTTGAACTTGTAAATAGGGTCGTTGTTCACCTTCGGCATGAGATATGATATAGTCCAGCAAAATTTGATTGGTCGGTAATGAAACACTATTGAGAGAAGTCTTCCGACCTAATGACTCCCTCTTGGATAGTTTTCCGAGGCATTACACTTTGTGCAAGTGCGCACTGTCACATCAGGCTTTCCACATCTATAACAATGTATGCCTTTGGGTTTTGGGCAGTCTCTATTGACATGTCCTTCCTGCTTGCAATTCCAACAGGTCATTTTTGTTCTATTAGGAGTCTCTCTCTGATGAAGAGGGTATAATGGCTGAGGTGTTGAAGACGAATCAGAGTCATGAGATACAAAAGCAAAATCTGGCTCCACAAAATCACTTTCCTCCTTCCAATTCCTACGTGCAGGTGGTACATAGGTATCAACTCTAAATGTCTTAGTTTCTAGTTTAAGGCATTCATTTTCCAATTCTTCTAAAGAATTTACAACAGGTAGTTGGGTAGTGTAAAAGGGTGACAAGTTTCTTGAGATTATGTCCAATTGCACATCTTCAGGAATTCCTCCATATCTTCTGAATAAAGCGTTCATTGATAAAAATTCTACAATACTCTCAGATCAATCTTGAGTACGGTCAAGGATTTCCCTAAATACACGTGAACGATAATCTGGTGGTCCAAATGTTTGATTAAAAGATCAGATAAAGACTTCCAAGATGTTAGTCTGCTTATTTGCTCAGTACCAAGTTAGAGCTTTTCCTTCGAATAAATCTATGGCAGTATCAAACAAGTCTTTTTCAGAAACTCTTCGTGCAATGCACGACTCCTTAGCTCTTGCCAAAAAGCTATGAACTGACAAGCCTTTAATGTCTCCAGAAAATTTAAGTCCCCATTTTTCAATAGGCGGTTGTTTAAACTTTGAAGTAGCACCTCGATTGCGATTAGGTGTAGAACTAAGTCCAACATCTTCTTCACTGGAATCAGATGAACTGTCAGCATCTTGAGTACCTCTGAGGTGAGTAGATTCTAGCAACATACTAAGGTGAGGATCTTGACAAGACATAGTGTCCAAGTTATCAAGGGCATGCAGTACATCCACAAGTAAAGTTGACTTTTCGGTAGCTTCTTCAGCAGTTAAGTTAGGATTGGAATTCGATTAATTCTATTCAAAAGGTGAACTAGACGTGACTGAATTCTGTCAAATCTGTTTCTAATATTTTCATCAGAAACTGTACCAAATGAAGCAGTCAGATTGTCCAATGTAGTCCGGATATAGGTTTTCTCTTCAACAAATATAAGGTTGTAAGGAGGAATATTTAATGGTTTACTTTTCTTTTCCATTTGAATTATAGGGCGAAGTGTGGACCTCAATTCCTTTACAGTTTTGTAATCATCAGCAACAATACCTCTGATATTTAGCTCGTACAAAAGCATATCCTTTTTACGGTAGTGAATCTCCATATTGTAGTCCATTTTGGCAATATCAAAATTAATTTATCAGTAAAATTCCCGAGTAAATATAATATTCAATAATATAGTATAATAAACTGTCTATTAGACAAGTTTCAAAGACATAAGTAGGTAAAAATACATATATGAAAGCAAAAATATATATATGCAAAAGATAAATGTCGATAGGCAATTAGCAATAAGATATAAACCTGAAATAAAGAAATGAGTATAGGAAAACTGATTATATAAGAAAGCGAGAACTTCAATTAAGGTAAATAGATAGACCTATCTAACTCTTATCAATAACATAATCAACACGCCCCCAACGTTGGGCGCCAAAATTTGCCACACTCTTTCTCTTTTTAATAGCAGAGAGTATGTATTTGTTTTAAGATAATATAAATCTACCCTAAGTGGTTGATTGAAAAAGAGGCACTAAAGTTAGTGTGCAAATCACCGCCTGCTCAGGGATATTGGCTCGTTTTCTATTTATAAGGGCGCCAACAGTTCTATACCAGTTGACTTTTAACCGCTCTAGATGTTATGACTACCTCTCCTCAAGACCACTAAGATAAAATTAATTAAAGATAATAGTAAAAAAAAACAAAAAAAAACATTCAACAAATAACATTTATTAACAAGTTCAGTGCTCCCCAAAATATTTCCAGAAATATGTATCTCCTGTAGGTTATTTTATATAACATATGAAAGAAATTGGACTTAATTGAAGTTTTTTTTAAAAAATGACAATTGACTGTGTAATGATCCTATGTTAATCAGTTTTCATACCTCATAGGCTGAGAGAAAAATCTAAAGTATATTCAAATAAAGATCACTATCCAAATATTAGATCAACTGTGTAAAATGTTTTATGAAAATAGCTAAAGAATCACAAAACAACAAACTAAATGTTCAATAAAACCTGAAAATTAAGTAATACGGATGAGAAAAGAAATTTTCAATCAGGTAAAAGTAATAGGCGCCAAAATCTATAAATGTTTATAAAGAAAATCTTTAAGTTGTTTTAGTTTACCGAACAATTTGATCTAACAGTAAAAATGTATCAAAAGATGCAAAATAATCAAGCAATTAATTAACTTCATTAATTCAAATACAATTAACAATAATAGAATAAAAGAAAAGAGTATTATGTGAATCTAAGAGCAAGCAAATAAAAAGAAAAATGTATATAACTAAGTTTCAAATCCAATCACCAATATTACCTAACAAATTGACACCATTGTTTTATATCAAAATACCTTTCTAAAGCAAGTAAATACAATAAATCATAAATATCACATATTCCAGTAGTGCTAACACTTCCTATATACCTTGTATAAACTAACTAGATCTTATAAGTTAAAATTTCTTCACTTTACAACAACACTGTATTTTAAAGTATATTATACTATCAAATGTTGGCAGAAACCTATAGACTATTGTGTCATAAACTTATACCGTGATGTTCTGTATCTTAAAGCCTACTATACGGTCAAATGTTGACAAAAACCTATAGATTATTGTGTCCTAAACTTATAATGTGATATTTGAGTATCAGCATGAGTTATAAAGTAAAAATAATCTTATTGACAACACCAATAATCATGGTTTATGCACACCAGCAGTAGTTAGAACTTTATATCAAAAAGTATACTCTACACTCAAAAGAAACAGAAAAAGTCATAAAGTTGATCAGCAATAAACAATAAAGTCAATTCAGCACAAGGGATGATAAAATTAAGATACTTAACTAAGTGTCTATCAGCATCGGTGAGTCAGATTAGCAGTCTATGATGTAAGTGTCATCAAAGACATTTCCAGCAGGAAAACTGGGTACGTACACACTTAAGTACTAGGTAACAGACTTCTGCTCCACTTACAATGACACATCCAGGTTCAAACCCTGGTTAGGAGAACAGGAACAAGAAGTAGAAGAGGAGGGAGAAGAAGAAAAAAAACCCTTAATTGATGGTAAAGGGTTTCTTATTAGTCATTTCGTAAAGTTTGTCCCAATCAAACATAGGAGCCTTTTTAACTAAGTTGCCGACGTAAATCCCAAAAGATTGCCTGGATTTAAACAGGATCAATTCGCCGACAAACTTTCACACTTAACCTTCACCTTCCAGAGAGACAAGAAGCTTAACCTACCTTACCACCAGGTCAAGGCAGCAGTAGCGGGATGACAATCCGTCAGTGGTGCCACTTTACTAAAATCAAACTGACCAAATCGGGACCATAGATCAGCCAATCCCTGAGCTGGATCACAGGAAAGAAAAAATATTTAAAGGAGAAGAAAGTAAAATTACCAATTGAACAAAACTAAGGCGCCATCTACACGAAGACTAGTAAATTGCCTCAATATGAAGCGGAAGATTTCGCTAAGCAGAGACCGCGAGCACCTTACTACATCGATAGGAGACTTACAGTACCGTATTTACGGATTTTTATGCATTAAAATGTAGTGACGAAATTAAAATGTTACAAGACAAATATTTCCTTGTTTATGTTGAAGTTTTAATTTTGTTTTTATTTATATAGGATGTTGCATTTTTCCTGGGCTTATAGGATTTTTTTAAATTTTAAAACGCATTCTCTTCACCTTAATCTATTTTTCGTTCAGTTCCATTTACATGATCAATTTTAAATTGAGCATAATTACGTACACAGTTTGCGAGACAAAAATTTTACAATTTCGTAAAAGTAACGTGTTTTTTTTATGTTATAAATTATGAATTGAACTTTCGGTTACGTTTTAAAAAACATTTTAAAAATTTTACAGTTACAGTTCAAGATTGTATTCAAAATCATGGACGATGGTTTATATATAATTGCATTTAAAATTGTTTATATATTAAATAATTCTTTTTTGATGTATCAGACTTTCATCACTTAGAGCTTTATGTTTAACAAAGAAATTTTTGTTATAATTTAAATTATAGATTTTATAGTTGTTAAAAGTAGGATCTAGTGCGTTTCCAAAAAGTATGTTTTCCGGGTCAAATAAGTAGAAAAATTGGATATTTTTACAATCTTTCATCTCGTGACCATATCCGATTATTTTACACTCATCTCATACCAAGGAAGTTTTCTTATTTACCAATTTTTGAAATCAATGTAAATCATATACCTTTTGGAATATTATATTTTTAATTGCTTGAATAATTAATCCTCAAAGTATCAGTCTTATTGATATATCCTGATGCCTTAGTTCATATGTTGGTTCTGTTTCAGTGTAATCCAATCCGTGTTACCACCAGGATTCGTACCTTTACGCTTACTGGATTAACTTCCTTTTGTCCTTTTAGTTTAGTTTTTACATTTTGAATTTTCTCTGGCTTAATTGTAACGACAGGGGACTTCTCTGTTTGTTTTCCTTGATTTTCGTTGTATTTTAATACAGTAAAATACAAATCACACTTACCCTGATTGTTTTTTTTCTTGGAATATGTATTTATTTATTTATTCATAATGTACAGGGTGTCCTGGTTTCATTGTATTTGTGAGCTATTTCGTTTATTAGTAGAGCCCTCTACTGCTGCTGACATATATGGACTAAATAGTGAAATTATTAAGGAGACTCACTTGTTAATTCTACCCCTAACTACACTCTATAATAAATGCATTGAACAATGTATTTTTTCTGACTGCTTCAAGGTTGCTAGAGGGCTTTCTATTTTTAAAAAAGGTGAGCGTGCTGACCCGTCAAACTACCGACCGATTTCTATCTTGCCAATTTTTGGAAAAATTTTTGAAATCTTATTAAAGTCAATGTTAATACACTATTTAGAAAAAATAATATCATTAAAGGCTCCCAATTTGGATTTAGAGCAGGGTACTCTACTGTGCAGGCAGTTTCAAGTTTAGTGGACAGCATAGTTGGGGGCTTTGAGGAGGACACACATACAGGAATAACCCTGTGTGACCTCAGCAAGGCCTTTGACTGTGTTGCACAAGATGGAATATGTCTATGGCTTTCGAGGACCTGCACTTAATTTCTTTAGGTCATGTTTACTGAATAGAACTCAGTGTGTTGGGCAGTCAGCGGATCAGCTGTCTAGTTTCAGGGAGGTCAAATATGGGGTTCCTCAAGGCTCAATTATAGGACCCATCCTTTTCTCACTATACATTTATGACTTATATTATCATCTTCCCGAACGTTGCATTCTTGACGCAGATTACACCAGGTTGATTGTGTCTGCTACTGATCCTCTTACTGTAAATAATAAAAATGAGTGTACTTCAACAAAATGCCAAAAATTGGTTTGACATGAATAAACTATGCATGAATGAAGCTAAAACTGAAAAGATTGTGGTATCAAGTGACCCAAGGGATAATTCTAGGCAGTGTGTGTATATTAGGGATAAATATTGACAGTAATCTTACCTGGGAGGATTATATAGATTTTACTTGTCGTAAACTGTCATCAGTCTTTCTGCTAAGAAGGCTAAGAGGATGTGTTGAGGACGTGGGATTGATTAGTGCTTAGTATGCAATTTTCTACTCACATATTTTGTATGAGATAATCTTATGGGGCAATTCTTGCCATTCTATACGAATTTTTCGATTACAGAAGAAAGCTGTTCTCATTCTGGCAAAGGCTGGTTATAGGGACTATTGTAAGCCCCTATTTATTCATCTTAAACTTTTAATGGTGCCTTCCATTTACATATACCAAGCCCTTTTAGAAATCCATAAGAACTAACTTTAAATTAAGCTCTGACTTTCATTAGCATGATACAAGAGCTGCAAACCTGCTGCGACCACAAAAGTTGGGACTACAAAAATCAATAAATAACTCCCTTCCTCTAAAATACTATAATAAACTCAAACAGTCTACAAGGGACTTACATTTTAAGGATTTTAAGGTCAAAATTAAGGCCAAGTTGTTGGAGCATGGCTTTTATTCCACCCAGGAGTTTATGACCACACCCCTTATTATTTAGATGTGTAAAATGTATGTTTTTACAGTTAAATAAAAAAAATAGTTTTAAAACTATTTATATGTGTATTAGTTTTTTTTTATGTATCATTTTAAATATTTTAAATTTTAACTTTTACTGACGATTGTAAGAAACTATGTTTTATAACATGAATAAATCAGTAATTCAGTATGGCCGGTTGCAGAAAGCTCAATTAAAGTTTAGAACGTTTAACGGGATGTCAAATTTGACAGTGGGTTCCTAGATTTCTGTAAGCAGCTTGTCAAATCCGAAAGCTCGGTTAAATATTCTAAACAGCAGTTAAGTTTTTTGCAACCGGGAGTTAGACTTGCGATTTTCACGAACTGCTGTTACTTTTTAATGAAACCAAAGGTGACAGAAGTAGATTTTTCTGGCTCTCTTCGTTTTTGATGTACAGGCCAAATTATTTTTTTTCCTATTTTCAGGCAACCCGCATTTTAATTATGTTGTTATTTATATAAAAAGTATATAAAAAGTTAATATAAATCTTTATAGAGTTTTTTTTACGTACAATAGAGTGGCGTAGTTACATATTTCACAGATCTTATATTTTTTTTGAAATATTTATACATTGTTATCTTCTGCTTATTAAGAACTTTTCAGTAATATATAACGCTTAATAATGTTTTTTTTTTCAGCTCTTTTTTTCTTTTAATTTTGCACAGTTGAACATATTCAAGTGTACAATTCTAGCTATTACTAAAAATAAGAATTATTTTTTTATCAAACAAGCATGTAACTAATTCAGTTACTTGTAAATAAAACAAAAGTAAATTAAAATAGAACAAAGAAAATTTTAGTAACTAGAAGGATTGTCTTGTTTTATACAGTCTTTTGCAAGTAGAAATAACATAACAGTTTCAAAAGAAATTGCTTAAACTGCAAACCGTTATGAAATACATGTCTGGTACACTGTTCTAATCTTGCATAAGGCATTTTTTCTATTCGTGAACTATGTGCAAAGTCCCCATCTTGCTGGAAATACATCTGATTCAATTGTACTAAAGGCACATGTTTGCATAATTATTGTAAATTGTTTTCTAGTAGATGTAGGTATTTATGGCTTGTCAAACGTCAATTTTGATGGATGTTAATCACTAGAATGAAACACACTATGCTGAACCCTGATCTGCCTTGTCACTCTCTAGCATAAATCACATGTTGATTTGCTCTAGACCAATATCTGCTATTTTGACTGTTTAAAATGCTAATAAAGTCTCATCTGACCATATAATTTTTTTATGTACTAATGACAAAAATTGAACGTCTTTGTGCGTTTTTAATAAATTTATGTTTATGGTATTTCTTGGAACCTGGATTTTGGCACATCTATATTTTTTAAGTCTTCAATCAAGAAGTTTTAGGGGTGTTTTCCATGCTTGCTAAAACATTAAGACCCATATTCACTAAATAGGTTTAAATTTAGACCAGGTCTAATTTGACAGTTATAGGTTTAAGATGACATTTTTAACAATTGAACTATTTTTCTTATGTTTTAATTACAAAATGACAGTGACATAAGCGAAAAACTGGCTAACTAAGAGTTTTAAGTACCATGGCAATTAGACCTGGTCTAACTCTTAAAACCTTTTTAGTTAATACGGGGATAAGTTCTTAGGCTTCTTGTATGTTAAAATTCTTAGAGCCAGGTTTTGAAAGATACATGTTTTAATTGTATTTAATAGATTTATTTGGTTGGATTCTTTTAGGGTACTAATATTTAATAATAATAAATACCAAGCATAAGAAAATATTTACCTTTACAAATTTTTTTAAACACATGTCTGACTGAAGATCATTATTTTTGTTACAAAACATCTCAACATATCATAATTTTCGTCATTGGTTATAGGTTATTTTATTGCCATATTATGACGGGAAATAAACAGTACTGAAACAAAGTTGACTGTACTTCTTATGGTCGACATAAAGATAAAATACGAGTGTGGCCATTCAGCCAACAGTTTCAGGAACGTGCACCGAGGAATGGTGGGATACTAAAATTGATTGATACATTGCATACAATTTAACACGCTTTTTAGCTGATCTTCGTCGATTGATTTTTCGAGAGTAAATTTCTTCAGGAATATTTTCAAAACAATATTATTTTACGTTTCATTGACTTCTCTTATCCTTTTCATTCGCCGGCTTTAACCTCTTCAAACGCATACATATATGGGGCATAATCAAACAATAGGAATGAAGGTACATTGAGCCTCTTTCGCAGGACCTACATAATTCTTATTCAGTGAAATGATGGAACTTCGTTTTAAAGGCTATCTTGAATGTGGAGGTGCACATTTATGTCATAAAAAATATGCACATACAGATATTTATATAATTAATAATTGATATCTTCAGTACTGTTTTAAGTATCAAAAATGTTTAAGTAACGGAGCAAATATAAGTATTTAAATAATCGACCGTTTCCATACATACCAGCGACTCTGTATATCATTGAAAAGCTTTTAATGATTAATGTGTCTCTTTAAAAAAAAATAAGTTTGATTAATATCTCAGAAAATATCAGGTCTGTGGAACTAAGTCACCAAAAAACTGAATAGAATAAATATCAGTTTTTACTTTCTTCATAAATTGCAACTGAAATGGGGGGTCCGAAAATAAAAAAACAAACAATTTTGCCTTGTATATCAAAAACTACGAGAGCCAAGAAAATCTACTTGTGTCACATTTCATTTCATTAAAAAGTAGCAACAATTCGCGAAAACCGCCAACTTATAGATCTACTAATAAACGAAATATCCTTCAGATATAAAGAACTCGGGACAATCTGTATATTACAGAAATATATCTCCAAAATGGTACAACTAAGGAGTAAACATAATAGACTAAAAGAAAAACATTATATACCTAAGGTAATTACATAAAGGCATACAAATTGATAAACAATGGTTTTAAAAACCTTCAGTTAATGGACAAAGGCTGTGATAAAAAACTCTATAGATTTAAACCGAAGGAAGCAATGTAGGTCACAGTAAACAAAACTAATTTCCAAAGTATGTCTATCAAAAGCTTAGTATAATTTAAACAAGCAAAGGTGACTGAAGTAATTGTTTTTTTTCTCAGCGCACCCAGACTGATATATCAATTTTTGAAAAATATCTCTAATTACGCACAATTCTGTCAACCAAAGCTTTGAATCCATAATTAGTTTGATATGTATAGGACTAGAAGCAATATCGATTCGGTGAGAACAGAACAGTCTACCAACCCATTGTTTGTTTGTACATGGTGTTTCACTATATTTAGACTTCATATACTGCCTCTATTATAGGAGGAGAAAATGTTAAATACAATAGTTGTAGGGATTATCCTAAACTGCCAGGAAGTAATTTTTATTAAAACAAATGCACATCGCAAAGCTACTAAAAAACAAACTCTGTATTTTTTAAATAGGATACCCAGTATAACACATTATATATTGCAATATAGAATATTTTTCTCGTTTCAAAAATATATGATATGTCTATGTTTGGTTCAGTAGTTTTTGAAATATTTCCGTTTACAAATCCCGATATAAGATGGACAAAAACAAAACAAAGCTAATTAATATTAAAGACGTTTGAATCTTCCGCTTTGTTTTGTTTTTTGTCCATGGCAACAGTGATTTCGTAAACCCAATGTGATATCGGAATTTTTAAATGTAAGTATTTCAAAAACTACTGATCCAAACATAGACATATTATACATTTTTGAAATCAGAAAAATATTCTTTTTCGAAATATAATGTAATATATAGTTATATTTAACATCTCTTATAATAAAAACAGTAGATAAAATCTAAATATGATGAAACACCCTGTACAGCCTAGCTTCTCTTCGAAATTCGAGATCTTCAGGTCTCATAAGAAACATTCTGTTATGTAGTGCGATGTTTAAACAATAAGTATTTAAAGAATTTGTTTTGCACGCTCTCGATTCATGCACCACAAAACACGCAAAGCTTTTTAGGGCTATTTGCTCCACATGCGAATTAAAAGTGAGAGACTGATCAAAAATTACCAGTTTATCTCTTCCTATTGAATATTATTTATCATTCATCTGCTATCCAGTTATCTTGCATTTACTGATGATCAATTTAAGTAAATTACACGACTTTTTTTCATGCTGATTTTTGAATATTTTATTAGGCCGCCATTGTGTTTTGTCATCTTGGATTCGTACCAAAATGTTACCAGTTCATTTGTATGTAACACTTAATTTTGTGCAAAATTTGAGATCAATTTGATAATTAGTTGATTAATAATATTTTTTTTTAAATTCTACTAGGCTGCCATTTTGTTCGCCTATACTGGATTTTTACAATTACCAGGTTATCCCTAATTTTTTATCGAAATTTAAAGTCAATCGGGCAAGTAGTTTTTTTATCTATGCCGTTTGTTTTATCTGCCCTATTAGTATTGTCTTGGGATTTTTTGGTTTTGGTTTTTTATCATTTTGTATTTATGTTTTAAATCTCGATCTAAATCTAGAATTTTATTTTTATTTGAATGTTTATTTAATTTTTAATAAAGTTTTCTCTTGACACCAAATTTGTTATTATTTACTTACGTAAAAGGGAAATATATAGGCCAGCGAGCCGATAAACTTTGTATATCCTAGGCAGGGTCGATAATTATTTGAAATTAAATTATTTAAAATATCTTTACAAAATAACATTTTCTATGTTGTATCTTAAATTCTTTTTTAAAAATATTTTCTACTTTGTATTAGAAATAAAAAAATGAACCATTTTCTATTTAAAATAGTTGCCATATTAGGTATTAATATAACCAGGGCTGCCATATTGTCCGTAGGGCGCCATATATTTATTGAGTTGGTGCCACTGGTTGTCGTCAGTAGACAAACCGTGTGGGGTGTTGGGGCTTTTTCATTTTGTTTGTTGTATTAGATAAATAATATAAAAATGAATAAATGTTATTGCTTGCCCAATACAGATTGGAAACACATGTGACGTCATTGCCGAATGTGCCGAAACAAGTGCAAATATTTCAAACGGTGGCGAGTGTAACCAGAACACTCATCCTCATAATAATACTAAATGGCGCCTTTTTCAAAATTATAATATGTGAAGGACCCGATAATCCTAACATGCAAGCGAAGTTAAATGTTAAATGCAATAAAGTTTTAAAAGGGCGCTTAGATTTTAGAAGACTCTTATAGATGGATATGGTATTGATATATATATATATATATATATATATATATATATATATATATATATATATATATATATATATATATATGGGTTATCAAACTTATATGAAAAGAAACTTTTTGCTCAAAGATGCGAATAAATTAAAACAATAATAAAGACAACTACTAATTGTAGAGATCAAGAAAGAGCTGATGAACTAATCATAAACTATGTAGTTCAGACCATGAGCCCTTTTGCAATTGTTGATTATGAATACTTTGTTAGTTTAATTCAAGGTAATCTGTTTTTCATTATCCTCGTATTCTGGTTACCAGTATGTATTATTTTTAGGTATTAATGAAATAAAAAGGTCTGTTGACTAGAAAAACTTTATCAAAAAAAATAGATGAAAAGTATAGTCTTATACTTGATAACTTGAAGGATAGTATTAAGGACGTGAAATTTGTTTCTACAACTGCTGACGTCTGGTCAACTTCAAGAAGAAATTACACGGGCATGACCATCAAGTTTTTACAAAAGATCTATTGCATACATTTATCATCCCAAAATTATTATTATCATAGAAATAAAATATGAAAAAAGTACAAAATAAACTTAATTTGAAATTATTTATTCAAAGTTTTTATTCGAAGGTTCATGATAAGTATAAAGGCCGTTTTACATGCTGCAATTCTTCTTTGCAATATGCAATAGTCTTGAACAAAGGCATGCGCAGTTTGACAAAAGGTACAAATGTCTTGCCACTGCGCATGCTTTTGTTCAAGACTATTGCAACTTGCAAGAAAGAATTGCAGCATGTAAAACGGCCTTTAGTATGACACTTTTTCTCAGGCCGATCTTTTTAGGCAGTTGTAATGATAAATCTTTGAAAAATGTTCTGGAATTTGATAAAAGCAAATTTACTATTATTTGTTTCTACTGTTAATAATCTTCTTTTTATTATTTAATTAATGAGAATTTTAGCTCTGAAGATAAAGACGATGAAGATGACATGTTATTAGTGCCCATTTCAGTCACAATTCATTTGTGTCCTCTGAAGAATCACACGAAACTGATATCTTCCTACCGCATCATCAAAGATGTCATACTCTAAATTTAATTGCAACCAATGACATTATAAAAGCGCATACAAAGAACTCAAATAGTATTTTCAGCAGACTTCAATCCTCGTCTTTTGGTAAATGTTCAGCCATTTGGAATCTAACTGCCAGATTTCCAAAAGGATGTGAAGTTTACTATCCAATTACAAATTAACAACCAATATGTTCATTTTTAACGAGTTGAAATTCAACATTTGATTACCTAGAACGGTTACTAGCAATTAAAGAAACTTGTAGGGGCATTATGCAGAGAAATACACTTATCAAAGTTTAAAATAGAATTTCTTTTTGAAGGATCAAGACATTTTTTAGTAAACTCATACCCCAATTGTTCCGGCTAGAAAAATGATAAAGTTTGCATAAGAGATTCAGTGACTATTTGAACCTCTATTATTCTGTGAATTATGCAATCTTATATATTTCTGCACATTCTTTCTTCAAACTAAGATGAAGCAGTAGGAAGCAAATATTTATCAATGAGATTAAATACCAACTGAACGAAAAAGCTCCATTGACAAGGACAAACAAAATGTCCAACATTTAAGTGATGACTTATGTTTGATCCCGATGTAGTTGGGTACTCCGATTCTGGTATTTCCAATTCACCAAATTAGCTTGGCAAGATTTCTGAGAGTGTCCACTTCATAGCTTTAATAATACATAAAAATGATTAGATGAATAAATTATTGTTTCAGGTATGATTATGAGACCAAAGCGAAGATCTGTGACAGATGAAACCTCTAAAAAACTTCTATTGGTTAAGGCAGAGATTATACGCTAAGCGAATAGAAGGATTATTCTTACGGAGGGCCGAGGACCGCGAGGTAGCGCTTTTAAGTCGGTTGAATTTATGTGGCGATTTTAAGTCCGCGCCTTTTTGCTGCGCCGTATTGCTGAGTTGATTTTTAGGTATTTGATGTGAATCGTAAAGTAAAATTTAGATGCATATAAAATACTTGTGCATTGTGGATTTACAAATATTTTAATGAAATAGAGGATAAGAATTTAAAGATATTTTAATGAGTAACATTTTACTAAAAATAAAGATCAAAATTAAATATATGTAACTAAAACTTATTATTTTCATTAGGATAAAAATGCATAGATATCAAAAAGAATGTTAGTATTCGTCTGTAATGTCGGCAATTATTAACTTCTAAATGTTTGTTTGTTTTTCGCCTGTTATGTTTCAACGCGTTACTACAAATACAGCACTGAAAAAGTCAAAAAAATTTTAATTTCTATAATTGATTTAATTTCTATAATGGAAAAATGGTTTTTTCGGAATGTTTTAAAGGAATGGACCTTCGATTGGATTTTTTACGACACGTTTTTCAACATGGCCGCTATTTCCTGATTTTATTTTTTTTAATTAGGGTTCTCTGCGATATTTTAAACCTATTTATCTTAAAGCGGCATTAATGAACTTCAATCAGGTTATAGCGGTTTCCTTATTAACGAATAATCACAGGAAAAAATTTGATAACTATCTAAGGTTTTTTTTTATTGGTAACCAAAAGAAAGTAACATTCAGAGGTTAAACTTGAAAATTAAATAAGTTACCTTGAATTTTTGCAATTCTCGTGGTTCAATTTTCGCTTAATTACTGTAACTTGACCATATATAATTAGGGTGATAATTTCAAATTCTTGACAAACTACCAAACATAAAGATCTCAAAACTCAATTTACGGCAAAACCACTGCACTTCTTTTGGGCGGATTTTTTTTCGTTTTTCTATATTTCCGGATGTTGTATAAAGAGGTGCTGCCCCCCTTGCATCCCATTTTATATATTTTTTTCGGAGCAATTAGGGTGAAGGATTTTTACTTTTACATTTTAATTATTAAAATTGACCCTATGCAAAAAATGAGAGTTGGTGTAATTTCTTCTGTTTCAATATTCCTACACGCTGGGTTACTAATACCGCTTGTCTAAATAATTAAGGATATATCTTAGTCAGTGTTAATTCTTGATTCTACTACTACACATAAACCACAAAATATCTGCAGTTTGGTAATCCTATTTGAATGACAAAGAGAAACCTCATCAGTCTTTTATGTATAAATAAGTTTATTAAAACTTTACGACATACTATTGTAAACCTTATAGCTAAAAAAAATGAATGGGAAACAGATATAAAGCTTCAACATAAAAAAAAAACTGCTACTGATAAATCAAAACACTTTTGTTCAGGATATTTTTTCTCAACGGTAAATAGGAACACGCCTTTTAGACTTACTATAATGTCTTAAAATCCTAAGCAGTTATGTTATGCTGACAACTGAAAAATACACAGCTTTTTTTTCAAAAACAAAAATATTATTACATGAATTTAAATTTTAAAAAATGTCAAAAAAGCATTCAAACATTAAAAGTTATAAAAAGGAACACATTAAAATGTTAAAGATTTAGTACATTTTGTATTTATTAAACCATTATTTGAAATGTGAGAATGATACTATTCGGAACACTGAATTAAATCCGCTCTGGCGAGAACACGATGAACCTTGACTTCTCATCAATAAAATTTGAAAAAATTGTTACCCCAAAAGAGAAAATAAAAGGAATGAAAAAGTGATGTATTAAAAGATTAAGTATAAATGCTTATTTATGTATATTGCAGGGACTAACCATTCATTTGTTGTTGACAATAACATATTTTTTGATGACCTACCATGTACCCATTCTGTTTCGCATTCAATTAACCCCTTTAAATTCGGTCAAGGAAACATGACTTTTTTATACAATTATGGATAATTAGGTTTAGATTTAATTGTTAATAAAACACAAATATTTGTAACTTAAGATTATGTTACTCTAAATAAACAGAGTTTATTTTTAGTCAGTTATATAATAAATACAAATCCGTAATTAATTTAATAAGTTATACATTACTTTATTTATATATGTAGACACGTAGGAACCAAACAAATATATATTGTTATTTACTTATACTAAGACATTGTATCCTGTTATTTAGTTTTTTTTTTGCGCAAAACGTTTTATATATATTTTTTGAATTATAGATAAGAGAATAGTTACAGAAAAGTTGAGTAATTAATATAAAAAGTGTCATCTGTGCATTAGAACTACGATAACCTTAATGCAATCCTGTATTCTAGTGTAAAAAAAACCTTAGGTAACATTCGATTTTTTGCTCTATTTGTAATTTATATGAATATATTTTATAGGCATTTTTTGTTAAAAAAGATAATAAAACTAAAAACTGAAACAAAGTATGCACGAAGAAATTCTAACAAGATAAATTACGAAAAAATTTCAAAATATATTGTATTTTGAGCATAATATTTGGCATATCATTTTAAAGGAATTATTATATATTTACATGTTTCAGATAGTATGGAAAACAAAATTAGGTATTAAATAAAATAAATGAAAAAAAAAATGGAAAAAAGCCTTTATAACTATTGAACTGCACAGTAAATAATAATTAAACTGACATTAAACACAGAACTTTTAAAGAAGCTTGACTTCTCCCGGCTCAAGCTTATACGAAAATATTTAAATTTTTAAAAGTTCTGTGTTTATATAAATTTAATTATTTTTTACTTTTCAGCTCAATAGTTTTTTAATATTTTTGTTTCATTTATTTTATTCTGTACTTTTTAGCATTATTTTTTGCACACCCTTTCTAAAACATTCATGATTGGGCATCATAATATCGTATTGTCATCGGGTTTATGTATGTGTAGTTAATCTTAGTCAATTCCTATAACGGTTTAAATATAAAATAAAAGGATAAACGGTTAAAATGTTTTGTACTTTTTAGCATTATTTTTTACACACCCTGTAGAAACATTCAGGACTGGGCACCGTAATACTGTATTGTCATCGGGTTTATGTATGTATACCATATTTCAGTCAATTCTGATAACGTGAATTGCTTTGTACTGTTTAGCAAGTCATTCGAGTAAAATGTTTAGCCATGCCGCCAACTGACAGACAAAGAGACCGTCGGAATTGAGAAAGCCTTTTCTTTCGCCATTTAGGGACGCTAAAATATGATAATATGTAATAAAATAGATATTTTTTATATTTTAAAGGTTTGCGCGCACTAGACCGAATCAGCCAGCAATGAAACGAAACACTAGGTAATGCGTAGTAGCCGGCAAAAATTGCTTCTCAGTAGACCGGTAATTCGGTTGGAATTAAAATTTGAGGGTCATATCAAAAATCTAAGAACTAAACTTGCATTTGGTTGCTATGCCCTTCGGATTTTGACCCTGTCGCTTTTGGACCAACAGAAGCACATCTGAAATATGGCATTTGCTTCTTGGAAACTGTACAAAACTTTTTAATGCCATATTTATCGTCAAGCAGTCAAGTACATGGGCAGTGCTAATGTCAACGACTCTAGTAGACCGCTATTTGTTGATAACAAGCTTTCAACATTGTCCTTTATCTTTATCCTGGAATCGACATGTTCAATACAGAGGAAATTTCAGAATGAAATTTACTTTGCAGCTGCCAGAATTGCCCGCTCGTCTAATACAATTGCTTTACAAATCCCATCGACTTTGGATTCGTACCAAAATTTTACCAGTTAATTACTACGTAATACTTTATTTTTGTGCAAAATTTCGGGAAAATTGAATAAGATGTTTTTTAATATTATTTTTTTAAAGATTTAATTAGACCACCATTTTAATGCCCCATATTTGATTTTTATGTTACTCTTACTACCATCCTCATTTGACCCAAAATGAAGTCAATTGCCTAAGTAGTTTTTTAGCTATGGCGCGTTTTTATTGCTCTAGGGCAACCCTGTATAGTATGTTTCTATACAGGGTATATAGTAAAAGAACAAATTTCACAGTTTTTTCTTTCAATATGCTAACCCATTTAAAATATATCTATATACAAGACAAGAAATTGTATTTTTGTATCGATTTTTTTTATTTGAATACATTTAATCAAAGAAAAAAATATTTAGGCAAATGAATGAAATTTTTTCTTAGTGTTAAAAATAAATGTTCTATTTTATTTAAAGGGGCCGTTTCGCTCCCCTGGAGTAACCCTAGATAATGCTTTTACTTGCAAAAATATGAAAGAAATTTGATATTTTCAAAAACAAGTATCTCCGCCAACTACTGCAATTTTTAAAGTTTCTCGTATGTTTTTAGGTTTTTTGTGTCTACACGTCCTAAAACGTAAAAAAACTCAAAATCCCAATCAAAGCTTATTAGAATTTAGACTAAAAGGATCATAATAATCATCTTTACAGATTTATGGTTGTCTTAAAAAACATAAACATTCATAACAGTGAGTTAAAGAATACCTCTTAACCAGAAATAATTTAATACTTGAATGATGCCTTAAAAACGTACTAATATTAAGTATTGTTGGCCCAAGCAGTAAGTCGCGTCGTCGCCTCGCAATCGGGTATCGAATAGGCAACATTTTCACTAGCGCATTACAGACATTCCGATGGACGCTGGCTTCTTCAAAGCGATCATCCATTTGGGGTTCTAAAATTTACCGTTGAATGAATTCTATTCGCGTAGCATATAAACTTCTTTGGTTAATAAGAATAGGAAACGGCTTTGTTAAGGCTAACATTGTGTTTTATAAATTATGAAATAAAGCATTTTGGATAAAAGCTTATTTAAAATAATCATTTTCCATTTTGTATTTTAAATAAAAAATGAAAAACCGTTTTTCATTTTATATCTTGAATGATTTATGGGGTATGTGTTTTATATTTTCATGTTAAATAGTTTTTGAAAATAATTTTTACCCACGACTGATCCTAGCGGCCGATTTAGCGGTTATATTGGTATGTGTATCGGTAGGTCGATCACTATAAGGCGCCCTTATTTTATGACAAATTGCCTTTAAGAATCAAGCAAATGAAATTTGCCGTTCCGGTTATCTGCGCGAAGGGAAGTTTTTTATAGTACAAATACGGTGACCATAATTTCTGTTAATGGGAGATAGTAGGGCTACCGTTGTAAAAGCGACGAGCAAAAAAAAAACGGTTTTGCTACAATATGTTTGTGCTGTTCTTTACTGCGATTATCGTGTCGTCCAAAAAAATTGCATTACAATACCATTTTCCTATATTTTTGAGTTGGTGGGGTAATTGGCCACCTTCTCTCCTTAGAGAAAAACTGAAGCTGTAAAGGAATTTCTTAGTCTAACTACTAAATCAGATTTCTACTTTTTTTCAAGTTTTAATATTGTGAGTAATTAATACAAAATTTTACAAACTCATATGAAGAAAGACATGAATAAGTTTTATTAGTATCTAAAAAATGAGATTTTTTATTTGTATTTTTGGGTTTTGTACTAAATACTTAAACCTGGGCAACTTTTATATGGAATTGTTAAGTTTTTTTGCAATTGTAATATCTGAATTTTCTTTTTAAGGATCATTCTCAGCACTACCAAAATCAAGGAGGCCGTCAACAAATGAGGGGACGACCGCAGAATCACAACACCCAAGGCGGATATCAATATAATCGAGGTGGGTGGGCTATTCAAAGAGGTATGCCCAGAGGAAGAGGAAGATCTAAGGGCGGTTCATTTAGGTAACTACTGTCTTAACTGTAGTAAGGGGGTTGAAATAGAGGTTTGAAACATTAATTTTACTTTCATGTGTAATAACCAACATAATTTATTTATTACGGGACTTGCCCAATCAATTTTTTAATGTTGTTATATCTGAGGTTAATGTTCGCCTTATGTACAGGGTGATCCAGTTAACTCTTTAAATGGAAAAATCTCGATTATTTTTGAAATTAGAAAAAAAAAATGTTCCAAACAGAAGTTTTTTGATTCGATCTGCTTTTTCATATGCTCATATCTGAATGTATACAGGGGAAATAAAAATTTCTGTCTATATAACGTGTATAATATCGAACTCCAAAATGATAGCAGAGCGCTTTATAAGTACATTGAATAATAATTCAATTATAAAGTTGGTGGATAAGGTCAAAAAGCCGAAAGGAGAACAAAAAGGTTGAATCGATATACTTACTCGTCAGTGAACAGGCAGAAAGATAGATACGTGGTACTAAATCAATGTACTAAAAACTTTTTACATAAAACAAAAGACAAAACAAAAGTTGACGAACACCAAAATACATTTTAATTTTTTTTTTATTTATTGCTTAAAAAGCTGCCATTGGTTATGTAGGCATGATAAAACAGAGAAATGGGAGAATCGCTTTAAAAGAATGCAAAAAGAAAATTGACAGTGAACGGGATTATCAAATTTATATGGAATTAAAACAACTACAACTGCAAAGGAAAAATTATGATAATATTGAAATCCTTATGTATAATAGATGAATTACTAAAATTTTACAAGTTAGCTTCATGAGTATAACCAGAATAGAAATTAAAATATAGAATAAATTGTAGACTGGTGAAAACAGGAAAAGAACCAATAGGAATTGATTACAAATCTGATTGGAAACCCCGGTTTGTCGTCATAGTGAGAGAAAGAAACTGTTCAAAGACAAGCCGTCAAAGACTAACTTGGCAACCTTGCTTGAAGAGGCCTGTTCCTAACTATACGAAGAAGTTATTGCAAGAAACAAGAAATGAACGAAACAAAGAAATTAAGAAAGGGATCTTAATATATTCATTTATTTTCAAGAAAATCCGAGAACAGCTATCAGGGACTGTATAAGAGATACAAGGTATGGACCACGGAACGAGAGTTAGTTACGGAGCAGTTCAGAGAACTTTAAGGCAAAACTGATACAACGATTTTAAATTAGGCCAGTTCAATAATTAAATGACGAACAGAAAAGGAGACACGAATTTGTTGAAATTATAAGAGCAAGTCTTAATCAGGATCCAGATTATTTCAATAAAATTTGGTGGGCCAATGAGGCAATATATACCATTGCCGGTGGTCCATATTTGGTCCAATAAAAATCCACAAGCTGTCGAGCCAATTGCTTTTCAAGGTCGATCTTCAATACAAGAAGGGTACGATATTTTGGGGCCGGTGTATATTTATCGCAAATTAAATCGATTAAGGTATCTGGAACTACCACTTCAAACTCGGCAAATATATAATTTGGCAACAAGACGGGGCACCAACCCATAATATTGTAGCAGTAAGAGACTTCCTTCAAAATTTTTATCAAGTGTGGATGGGGAGATATGGAACAATCAGGTGGCCCGCGAACAGCCCAGACCTAACGCCCATGGATACTTTTCTTAGGGGCTATTTGAAAGATACAGTTTTTAGAGAAAGGAATAATAATATTAAAGAAATTCAGAGAACATTTTTTGAAGAAATAAGAAATTTGAACAAAAATGAATAAAAAGCAATTATAAATGTACTGGAATACCTAAAATAATTTACGATAAATGAGACGAGGCTAATGAGGGACATACAGAGGATTGAGGCTAGAAATTATAGGTTTTGTTTATTTTCTTTTTTATGATTATAAGTTTGAATTAGTAGCATGTTATTTCCAAATTTAGTAAACATACTTTAAAAACTATGTAAAAAGTTTTATCTTACATAACGATACGAAAACGCCGATTGAATCAAACATCTTTTGTTTAAAACATTTTTTCTAATTTCAAAAATAAATAAGCTGCTTTCAAACTGACATTAGTTCTTTTTAAGGAAGTTGTTAAGTAGGTGGTTTTTATAGTTAACGTGCTTTTATTAGCTTCATTTGTATCTAACTAACTATGTATGTAAAGAAATGTAAGAAGAAATTTTAATTCCAATTGTATCAATTTTGCAAGTGTGCAAATCGGATGACAATACAAAAATTTGGTACTCGATGGTACCAAATGGTACTGGTCGTTTTTAACGCACTTCTAATGGTATCGATTTAAAGTTTTGCAGTTCGATGGTGCCTAATGGTACTACCGCTGGTACCAGCTAGTAAGCCCCTCAAGTTTGGCCTCATTTGGTTTGTTTTAGTGAGTCCAGTACATAATTCAGCACAATCGAGCTGGTCTAATCAATCTAATTGTAAGATTGAAAAGTAAAAAATCAATTATAGTGAAAAAAATCTATAGAACACGCTTTTTTAGTAAAGCACTAAAAAGTATAAAATAATGTAATTTATTTAAAATATTTTAATACAATATACCCTTGATCATTTATTTTTATTGATCATTAAACGAAAAAATATACATTTTTGTTCAATACATTATGTGCATTTAATAAATTTGTCACTTCTTAATGTGTTTTTTTTTTATTTATTACCGGACTTGCTCAATAATATTTTCGTTATACATTACTAAAAAAAATACAAAATGTTATAATCAATGTCAAAACAGAACTATATATAATTCAATAACATTGAACTATCAGTTATTTAAAAAACATGTATGTATTAAAATAACCATGTCAAGAGACTAAAATACTTAAAAACACTAAACATACACAATGACTGCACTTTTACAAATTAAAAATATTATAACGTCTGTTTTAAACAATACAAAAAACAATTAAAAATATCTATCTCAATGCTATTTGCATTGGCCTTCATCCTATTCACGCTGGAATTCTGACCATACAAAGTATGATGGCGTAGGGCTAAAGTAGTGGTGCATCTTCAATGACTATGCTAAAAAGCATGGGGTGCTTTTGGTTATGTTTCTTGAGAAGCATGTAAGTGAGGGCATGTTAGAATCACAATACTCTTTTATTTTAATTAAATCAGCAGACATTTGATTTTAGTCTCTCAACATCTGTATCTTGCCAAAGAATAGTTGTGTCGTCCGCAAAGGTAGTGAATTAGAAAATGGGGAAGGTCATTTATATAAAGCAAAAAGAGCACGGGACCAAGCACAGAACCTTGCGGAACGCCGCATTTAAGGTCGGTTCACTTGAGATGTTACTGTCCCTCCCCAAATAGGATCGTAGCCATTTCAAAGATGAGTCTCTGAATCCATTCATCTCCAGCTACGACAGCAGTGTCTGGTGATCTACATAATGAAATGCTCTTGATAAATCACAAAATACTGCCGTAGCCGCCTCGCCATAGTTCAAGTGGACATATCGATGCTCCATGAAACGGCATCCTTGTACTCTTCCTCGTTTAAAATCCATATTGTATCGAACTCAGGAGGCTGTACCTCTGTAAAAAGAGAACCATCCTCCCCTCGATGAGCTGCTCCACCAATTTTGCTATTGTAGGTGACAGGGCAATAGATCAAATGTTGGAAGGATTGTTCCGATCACCACCCTTAAAGAAAAGAACAGTCACAGCCTTTTTGTGACATGGAGAGAAAATCCCTTTATAAAAGGAATCATTTACGGCGCCACCCAGAACATTAAACACATTTATTGGTAGAACTTACTTGAAATATTTTTAGAGACAGTTTGTCCCACCCAGAAGAATTTAAATTTTTGATTTGGCTAAACAAACTCTTAATCTCTACTTGGGGGACGAAAAATGGGTATGTTTTAAGATATATTTATTTATTTATTCACAATAAGTACTTACAGAGATTAAAAATAACTCCAAATTGTACATATAGCCCTTAGATTAAAATCTAAAGTTAAGTTATAACAACACAATTAAAATAAATTAAAGTGGGAATAAAGATATTAATTGAACTTAATCACATTACATTATGCAGGAACATAAACACCATAACAATGAATGAAAGAAAAAACTGCAACAGGATTAAGCTAGGTTCGTTGCCTCATTCTAACTATATTTTTTAGACTATCCAGGCTGAGCTTGAATAAGTCGGTGTGAGTAAAATTTTTATTGCTGTTCTTTATGGGCCTATCGGACCATTTTACCTTTTAGGATCTTGTGCAGAAAGATGAATTGGGCGTTCTGCCTTCTCAGACAATTATACCGACATTTAATAGCTTTAATGTCACAAATAACAGTGCAGGTACGCCGCAAAAAGCCTAGCATTCTGGATGCCTTCAAGATTATGTTTTCGATAGGTATGTTTGTTAAACGTGAGGTTATCGCTGAAAATTACACCCATGTCATTAAAACTATTTACAGAGTCCAGGACATTATTGAAGATACAGTACTGAAACAATATAGGCACTTTACGCTTGGAGAAACGCATGACCTTGCCCTTGGAGATATTAATATCCATGAAGTTCAAAACGTACCATTTGACAAATTCGTTCAGTTCGCCCTGAACACGTGCGCAATCGTCTGAATTGCCACCGATGCGAAACAGCTTAAGGTTGTCAGCAGACAGTAGATACCTGAAGTCGACTTGACGCTGTTTATGTACAGCAAAAATAGAATGGGACCCAGGTGGGACCCCTGCGGAACTCCAGATGATACGCCCGCCTCGCGGACTGTCAAATATGATTCTATCCAGCGAGCATATTGGTCAGTTAGACCCAGAACAACTAGTTTTTTTATGAGAAGTTGATGGCACACTCGATCAAACGCTTTGGATAAGTCCGTGTACGCGACATCCACCTGAGAACCGCTCTCTACGCCCTCCACTAGATAGTCATGAAAGACGCCGAGACTTGTTGCCGTAGGTCTGCCATTGAAGAAACCATGCTGGTCAACCGATATGTGTTGTTTGAATGCCTCGAACAACTCGACGGTTACCACTGATTAAAATACCTTGGCCATTATTGGTAGTAGCGAAATACACCGGTAGTTACATCATTTTTGATCTCGAACCTGTGTTAAGTTTTGAGACAAACTGCCAGCGATACTACGGTAAGATGAGTATAATTCATAAGCATTTAAATTTCTATTGATAGGCCTGTTTACCTTTCAAATCATTGACAATTTTCCATGTTTCCTTTAATTTATTTGCAGATTTTACAATTCGATTTCTAAAATATTTCTGTTTTGCAAGTTTAATAGTGTAATAGGTATTAAGATAATTTAACAAGTTAATATTATTATTTACATGCCTCCTTTACATTTAAGGAGCGCATATTTTTTCCAGATAACTACTCTTTTTTTCAATATTGATGGTAGGAAAAGCTTCGTTAAATGTTCGAGTTAGGTGCCCAAAACATCATTTCAATTTGTCTGTTCACATAATTCATACAATTTGTTGTTGCTGTTCTTGTTGTTGCTAACCTACTATTCTTAACAGGAAGTAAACAAAGGATTACTTTGTGATCGGTTAATACGATATTAAGCACCGAACACTGAAACAAGGGGCTTTCACAATTTGAACATCTGTAATCCAACAAGGATGTGGTCGACTTGCATCGACAGATTAAATGCACTAAGGAGGAAGGAGATCTATACATCCCGATAATATATGTACATATTTTGGTCAGAACAATGTATAATTGAAAATTAAGACAACTTTTCTTATAATAAATTATTAAATTTATCAACTCAAACATATTCAAAGAATTTCAAATAATCTAACAGCAAACTGAAAGCGTTCCAAATAATCTTTCTTAATCACGTAATAAATTTAACTGACGTTTAGAATCAGTTTTGACGTTGACACTCTTACGTGGTCTGTCACACTCTGAGCCGTCTGGTTAGTTAATGCTTAGTTAAATGCTTTATGCAACCCGCCATCAGTGTTCGACATTATTTTGATATCAAAACATATTCCGACAAATAAAATAGTTCTCCACAATTTAACCAGCGTTCAAGAATTATTACCAAAATATTCATACAATTTAATGTACTCAAAAATAGCGACAATTCGTCAAGTTTTGATCTGAGTGATTGGACATTCAATAACATTAAGGAGATATTATTTGGGGCGGTTGCCCTAAAAAAAGACGTTGTTTATAGATGCCTAAATCCTTTGTTGGATTTTTGTCCAAAAAATTAGTTAAGTCCTAACATAAGTCAGTTTCATTGTTTTCAACAGCTACATTATTTACGAGCTGAATTGTTTTGAGTACTTACTATATCAGTCAAGTGAATGATCTCAAATCTATCTACAAAAATAACGACCCATACCTACATTCTGAATCATTCTTATAGTATTTAAATAGAATTTTTTGTTTTAAGACGCGGCTTCCCAAATTATGATTTTTGAGGTAAATTTCCAATCATTCGAATTTAAAATATTACAAATAGGCTGTAATATATAATAATCACTATCCCCTTGAGAATTTATTCAAAAATAATTCATTATTAAAGAATAACTTTTAAAAAATTTGCCATTGATCCTATGCATTGTTAGAAGAGGAAGCTTTTTGCTAATTTTCTCTGTTGTCTTTTAAGATGAAGGTATCTAACCTGGTATATTTATATTCGATAGGAAGAGGTTCATTTAATGGAATAATAATATACAGGGTGTCCTATTAAAAAACATAGGTTATGTATGTTTTCAACCTTCTGATGATTTTTGTTCAGTAGTCTTAACAGATAATACATTAATAGATTGTAGTTAAAGTTTTTTATACTTCCTATACTGTATGTATTATTTTGAATTTTAGACCGGGAGCTCCGAGTCAATCCGGAAATAAAAAAAATACTCTAAAATTTGATAGCGAATATGATTTCGAACAAGCAAATACAGAGTTCGAGGAACTTCGAAGTAAGTTAGCGAAAGTTAAATTAGATGAGGCGAGCAGTTCTAAGGTAGAAGTCAATGGTGCCAGCATAGAATTGGATAAGAAAGACGATTCTGGCAATGAAACTGGAGCTGGTGAGACTGAACAAGATGAAGATCATGAGGTAAGTTTTGATAATTTAGTTGTGTTTACACTATTAATAATCACTTGGGCTTAGGTCAGTGTAAAAATGTTTCCAGTGTTTTATTTTTAGAAATATACCAAAATAATAGAGCTTAGTTGTAAATGAAATAAAGTAATAAAACTAGAAAATAGGATAAGCATATTTTTGAATATTTTCACCTTAAAAAAATAATTCAGAAGATTGATCAAGAATAATGGAGGCACATGCAAAATAAGATAATTTCTCTGAATTACTTTCTTTTTGCTATTATTATTAACAAATACATTCAAATGTATTTAGAACTGATACTTTTTAGTTGTGGAAGTTGGAACTTTAATAAAATTATTCGAAGTTTGTTATTGATTTATTAATATTAATTATAGTACTTTTAATAGGTTTTGTGGATCAGGATGGTAAAAATCTTGCAAAACTTAGCTATAAAAAATTGCGCTTTTCCAGCACATTATTCAAATACACACAAATACATAGACACCATATAGATCCTATAAGTACTAGATTTAAAGATAATTTAAATATTCCACAGTCAAACACAAATCACACACACATCAAAATTGACTAGCATATTTGTACATGTGACAGGTATGTCATTGTACAGTAAACAATCTTTAATATGTTATAAGAACTTGTTTTATAAGAAAAACTTGTAAGACTTCTTAGACCTTCGTAGATTTTTAATGTTTTAGAAACTTTCACATTCACAAAGTAGGTATAGATATGGGAAAATATTGTACTGTTCCAATACTTTTCTAGATAAGTATTAATGTTATTTTATTATTGTCTTTACACTTTTCTTGTTATCCAAACTATAAACTATACAACAGGATGAAGCTGTAAAAAATTTTCTTAGGTTGAATAAACCGGTCAGAAAGTAAGTGAATGGTTGTTCTTTTGCCGTTATTTTAATAACACACCTACTGAAGAATTGGATCATCTTTTGGATGGTGTTTCATGCTTGTCAAACCACGTTTCATCGACGTAAATTATTGGACGAATTTCAAAACGGTATTTTCTTATCGATGTTGTAAACCCAAGACGCCATTTCTAATGTATTCACTAGGATTCCATAAGTACTGGCTTTTTATAAATTATGCGAAATTTTAAGCCTATTTTATACAAAACTGTAGTCGTGCTACCTCTTATTTGGGGTCTCATCATTAGTGAGCCGCTGCGTCAGTTTCTAATGTAGGTACACGTTTATCTGATTAATTACAGTTGTGAGATCTGTATGTGACTGCTCTCAAACGTTAAAAACAATGTTGTTATTTACCTCATCAATATCTATTTACTATTGCTAGTCTCTAATTAACCTTGTGAATTATATCTATTTTAGATTATTTATATCATGAACTTTAAACTAAATAAAAAAAATGTATAAAATATATGCTCCTTGTTACATTTTTTGTTATAATTGTTGGACTAAAGAACATTCTTGATTCAAGTTTAAGTCAGCAGTTCAGCTATTAGTGAAGATCCCTCCTACTTCTACAAAGAATTAATTAAACTCAGTACAAATCTCTTTTAAATTTTTTATGACACTATTATCTGTTTTAAGACTTTTCCGTTAGCAATCACTCTCTTCAATGTCTTGTGGGGATTCATTTGTAACTACTAAATTCTTTAAAATAAATTCATACTTTGCCTCAATAATCTTGGTTCTTACTATCCGTTTAATTTCTTCCAATTTAATTTTCAATCTGTACTGAAGGGACATTTTTAGTTGCCTGTAATAGTAATCATTAGGCCAATTACATCTATGTTTGTTTATCCATGCTACGGAATGTTGACGGAACTTGATTTCCTTTTTTTTTCCTCATATTTAGAGTGAGGTAAAGTAGTCCACTAGCTCACTATAATTTATATTTACAATGACCATACCTACCTCTGTTCAACTTTATAGCCTGATCTGTGTCGTGACATTGGAGTATTTGCAAATCATGGTCAGTTATGCTAGACATTATAATTGATAGATGATACTCTTCTTAGAATTGGTTATGATATGATGATGATGTCCCATTACGTAAAAATTATTCATTAGTTGCACACAGTTCCCTATGTCGCCTGGATCTTTCATTTTTTCATAGTATGTATATCTCGAAATGTCCAAAAAGGAACTTTTTACCTTTGTTGATCAAATATATTTCATCTCGCAGAAGGTTTGGCTCTTTATTTATGTTACTTACTGATGAGTTAGGAAACATCAAACAAAATATCAGTGACATAAGCAAAATAAAACTGGCGAGCTAGAAGTTTCGATTACCGTAGCAACGAAATTGGTCTAAATCTCTTATTTTCAGTGGCGGCTCGAGGGTGAAAAAGTAAGTGAAGTGCAAATGAAGCAAGAAAATATCGCAATAATTTTTTTTATATGTGGAAGGGGTAGAATATTTTTTTATGACTTACCTAAATTTTGTGTACTAGATCAATTCTCCTATCCTTCATAGCAGCAAGACAATGGACAAATACAGCCAGCGGCGCTTTTTCTTTTTGAAGACCATTTAGATGGCCAGACATCACACTTGCGCCATCGTAACATTGCCTCATTAATTTATGATTATAGTCAAAATGGTCCAAAATTTGATCGAATAGGGAATATAAATTCTCCGACGTTCTATCGGAGCTGACATTATAAAATCCTAAGAATCTCTTGATTACTGAACCTTCTGAATTAACGTATCTTAAAATTATGGAGCACTGGGAGGTTTGCGTAATATCAGTGGTGTCATCCACTTGCACAGAAAAAACTGTGTGTTTATTATTTCATTTTTTACATGATCATTTAAATAATCAGAAATGCATTCAATTATTTCGTTTTGAATAGTTTTCGAGTCACCAGTAAAAACATTCTTAATGTTTTCTTGATGATCTTTTAGTTCTTGGGAACTTCTCGATATTAATAAACCTAAAAGCTTTTTAAAATTCCCCCTATTTATTGACTCGCTGCTCTCATCATGGCCGCGAAGGTACAAAACTGCGTTAATTACCAAGCACATAAATAGTCTATTTAATCGGACGTTTTTGTTAAAATGTATTTTATATAGTTTAGCATTTTCTTTTAAAGTGTTGGCTATAGTGCTTTGATTTTTTACAAATGTTTTTAGCATTAATTCGTATTTTAAATGTTTCGCCGAGTCGTCATGTTTATGTAAAGACCTTCATATATTTAACTTAGTACATACCTGCAAATCCTTCCTTATTCCACACTGAATATTTATTGGAAACTAGTAAACAAGGTCAGCAAAATAATTTTTGTAATATTTGACTACTACATAACCATTTGTACGCCGAAAACCAGGATGACGATTAAAACTCTGATCTTGTTCCTTCCATCGATTAAATGGAGTTTCCAACAAAATGCAAACCACATCCGTGATCGGATTAATCAATAATGTAAATTAATAAACCCGACACCAAATAAAGTTCTAACAACACCATAAATAAATATAACACAAAACAGTAAAGCAAACTGCAAAGGAACTAACTGGTTGCAGCGAAATCCGCGAAAATAAAAGTAAACAACCACCCCAAACTGAACGACACGTGGGTGTAGTGTACTAAGTTAGCAATTCACCGAGAGCGTTGTATGGCGCTGGTTAACATTATTCTTCCATGTGCTCGACGTCATCCCGTACGCGTTGTCATGGCAACGTAGTAGGAAAATCGTAATCGTAGTTGTTATAATAAAGTTCGATTGAAAGTTTTAAAAAGACATGCCGCCAACGGTCAAGTAAAATATTTATTCGAGATGTACAGTTTATTTTTTGCCAATTAGGTGAATAAATGAATGTAAAAACGTAAATTTTAAGAGATATATTATATATATAGTTAGATGTTTGCTTGTTTATTTTTCCTAGTAGCACTTCACCTACTTCACCTGAATAGCCGCCACTGCTTATTTTAGTTATTTCTCTCATTTTAGTTACCAAATAAAATGTCTTATTAATAGTATATTTTTGATGTTATTTTATACATTTTTTTCTGCTGCTGCAAGTATAAAATCGTCCCCCAAAGCCTTTTTTATATAACTTTTTTGAGGGTAATAAGTAGATACTTTTTATTAAATAACACAGAATAGCATCTAATTGAGACTCTAAAATTACGTGGCAAATACTTATAAATAGAAGCAGCCAAATATAGGAAACAGGTCAGGAAATAATGTTCTATGCCTTGGTAATGATGTACCGGGTGAGCACGAACTAATGTACTTCCTCATTTTTATTTTTGGTTTTTATTTGTTTAATATGTCGACTCGGGACTCTCGTGGGAGAAACAACTTGATCATGTTTCTGGCAAACTAAACAAGGCATACTTTGCTCTTCTGAGGATTAAGCAAAGTGTTTCTATTAAAACTAATGACAACATACTATGCACTTGCACACTTCCATCTGAGCTACAATACAATGCTTTGAGGACAATCTGTTAAAATAAACCCATGGAGTCTTGCAGAGAAATATTCAAAACCAAAAAGATCCTAACTCTCTACTCAATATATATGCTAAAGTGTGCAATGTATGTTCAGAATAACCAAGAAAAATTCCCAAGAAATTGTCTATATCACCAGTATCCAACCAGAAGTAGAAATGAACTCACAGTACCAATACATAGATCAAGATTTTATGAAAAATCCCCCTATTATGTGTGTATTCAAATCTACAACAAACTCCCAAATGATATTAAGGTAGCAAATACCACGATCTAATTTAGGAAGAGACTGGCTAGCTATCTGGTAGGAAAAGCGTACTACACACTCAATCTAGTTATAATTGTTGTTTATCGTCCTCCAAATGGAAATTTTAAAGTGTTTGTAGAACAAATGACATTAATTTTAGATCTGTGTCTCAATTTTAAATATGTAGTCATCACAGGCGATTTTAATATACATTTTAATTTATGTTTCGATAATAAAAAAAACGAATTTACAGACCTTTTAAACTCATATGGTTTTAACCAACAAATTTTTAATAATACACGTCAAAATGCTTGCCTAGATAACATATTTGTAAACTTTATGAATGTTTTAGATTTTAGTGTAGATACTTTGGATATCATGGTCTCGGACCACTTGGCAGTAGACTTGAACGTAAAAAGCTTTCCAGCTGAGAACCAAACAACACCTCGGGTAAACTATTTGCATAGACCAATAACAGAATCAGGTATTAATAGTATATTTCACTCTTTAGAAAATGTGGACTATAGTTTCATAACATCTAATATATTGGTTGAAGAAAAATGTAGTATTCTTCACAATCTCATTCTAGAATTTTATGAGGAAGCTTTTCCTCTAAAGAAAAAGAGTAAACATAAAAAAGAAACCATAACTTGGTCCAACGAACACTTAGCTAATATTAGGGAACAACTAAAATTCCTAAAAGAATTATATATCATATATAAGACTCCTCAAATAGCCCTTCAAAAAAATAAATTAAGAAACCATTATCGTAATGAAATAAACTTAGCCAAAAAACACGCAAATTCAAAATATATTGATAATTCAGATAACAAAATTCGAGCAGCATGGCAAGTAGTAAATAGACATAGAGTGACACCTTGCCTTGAGGGTTCAACAGTAATCTCTGCCAATGAACTAAATACCTTTTTTACAGGGGTCGCCGAAACGTTGCTTCGAGGAATGCCTGTTTCTCCTGTGGGCATCGAGGAATATCTGCAAAGATCTGAGCTGAGTATACCGGGGGACGGGTTTTCTTTCACTGGGGTGACTTTCAATGAGGTGAGGCAAGTATTTAACGAGTTAAAAACTAAACACAGCAGGGACATCTATGGCTTCAACACATATCTTATTAAAAAAGTTAAAGAACCACTTCTTATTCCAATAACAAAACTTATAAATCAATGTATTATCGAGGGCACATTTCCAATCTGCTTGAAACGTTCTAAAATTGTACCTATTTTCAAAAAGGGTAGCAAAGAGGATCCTGGAAACTATAGACCAGTCGCTTTAGTTCCAACTCTGTCAAAAATTTTTGAATCCTTGTTAAAAAAACAACTCTACAATTATTTCGAGAGCAATAATTTGTTTTCTAATGATCAGCATGGCTTTAGAAAAGCCAAGTCCACAACATCGGCAATAAGCACGATGCTGGAGTACATAGTTGACGGCTTTGAGGATAGGCAGCATGTGGGTGCTACTCTCTGCGACCTGTCGAAAGCCTTCGACTGTATACCCCACAAAATACTTATAAAAAAACTAAAGTACTATGGTCTAAGCTAAAAAAGCCTTCAGCTTGTTTAGAGCTACTTGAATGAGAGAACTCAACAAACCCTTTTCGGAGGAGAATGCTCGGATGAGAGAATGGTGGAACATGGTGTCCCACAGGGCTCCATTTTGGGTCCATTGTTATTTATCATTTACATAAATGATGTGGTGTGGTCGACAGATGGTAAGTTATTGCTATATGCCGACGACACCACCGCATTGCGTAGAGATAGGCACGTAGATGCCTTGAGAGTTGCCATGACATACAACTTGTCCAACTTGAGTGATTGGTTTTTGGCAAACAGACTTAATCTAAACAGTAAAAAAACAGAAGAAATATGTTTTACTCTCAGGAACTGCAACGATGTTTTCAGCAATGAGTACGAGGGAGACAGTTTAAATGATAAACATGTGAAATTCTTGGGTCTTTATCTGGACAGCAGTCGGCTATTTGATGTCCACGTGAACTATGTCGCCGGGAAGGTGTCACGCTATATTTTTCTTCTAAAACAACTTAAAAACACCATAGAGAAATCTGTTATTCTAATGGTATATCACTCTTTCATACAGTCTGCATGTAGCTATGCGCTCATGATTTGGGGTCATTCACCACAGTCAGCAAGAGTTTTTAAACTTCAAAGAAGGGCTATAAGAGTTGTCGAAGGCCTTGGTTTCAGAGCTGACGTAAGAGAAGCTTTTAAAAAATTAAATATTTTATCTCTTCCAAGTAGGTATATATTTGAATGTCTTATTTACGTTAAAAGAAATATGACAAAATTTAATATTTGTAAAGAACATCATGATTATAACACTCGACAAAAAAATTATTTAAATATAAAATTTCATAGACTAAAAAGAACCTGTATTGGGTCACAATATTACGGACCATTGTTCTATAATAAATTACCTGAAGGAATCAGGAATCTTGAAGAGAAACAATATGTAATCAATGTAAAAAGGATTTTATTGAAAAATGCATTCTATAGTATAGACGGATTTTTGAACGCCAATTTGTACACAGGATAGATTGTTTTGTTCAATTCTGCTGCCAAGTATCGTGGAGGTTAGGATTTTTGTAAACGTAGAAATTAAGATGTTTGACTACATTTTTATCACTATTTTTAAGCTATTGTGACTTGTGTAAAAATATTATATATTTATTGGCACTAATAAAATTTACTTTACTTTACTTTACTAAAGAGTTTCTGAAGCAATAAAATACCTGAAATTGTCTGTATCGTATTGTTGTAATGTTACATGTAATACGTAAATTTGTCTTTTTTTACACTGAAAAACTACTAAGTGATTCACAACATGGCTACCTGAAGGGGAAATCTGTGGAGACGGCTGTTTACGACTTTGTAGACAAGATCATTAGTGGCTTTGAAGAGGGTTCTGTATCCATGGGTGCATTTCTTGATCTATCCAAGGCATTTGATAGCCTGAACCACCAGATTTTACTTGATAAACTAGAGCGATATGGTGTGCGGGGACCAGCATTGAGTTGGATCCGATCATACTTGATGAATCGAAGGCAGAAGGTGGTAGTTGGGACAAAAGGCGGACAACACTTTTCAGAAGAAGGTTATCTCCAGCTAGGTATTCCACAAGGTAGTGTCATGGGCCCCCTACTATTCATTTTTTATGTAAACGACTTGGCTTTGGAAATTGTTTGTCAAGACTCCTACTTGGTAAACTTTGCTGATGACACAAACATCTTAACTATCGGTTCAACTATGTCTGAGCTTCTTAATATTGCTACCGATCGTCTTACAATTGCACAAAAATGGTTTATAAAGAACAGATTACACCTCAATGCCCAAAAAACAAACTTTGTATGTTTCAGAACCAAACAGAGGAATGGTGACTTTCCACAGGACGCGGAACTCGGTGATGACAGGGTGACTCTAGCCGAGAGTACAAAATTCTTAGGCATAGTTATAGATCAAAACTTGGATTGGGTCGAACAGGTTTCAAATATTTGCAAGAAACTAAATTGTGCCTGCTACTCCCTAAGAGTAATGTCTAAATACCTTGATGCAAATACCCTAAGAACTGTATATTTTGCAAATGTTCATTCTTTGCTTAGATTTGGAGTCATATTTTGGGGAGGGAGCTCCGATGCAGAGCGTACTTTTATTGTACAGAAAAGAGCAATACGTATTGTTCTGGGTCTTAAGTGTAGGGAGACTTGTAGGGGAAGATTTAAGGCGCTTAATATACTAACAGTTCCAGGACTATATATATATATGAATGCTTGATCTTCTTTCATAAAAACAGGTATAAATTTTCTGATCTTGAAACACAACATCAATTCAATACTAGGAATATAGGTCTCAATTTCCCAATTCACAGACTCAGTGCGACTGAAAGGGGCACTGCATATGCGTGCATAAAATTTTTTAATAGGTTACCAAACCACATTAAGTTGGAAACAAACTTTAGATCATTTAAAAATTGTATATTTAAACTGATTGTGGAAGTGGAACCATATTCAATAAATGAATTTTTAGGATAGGTATGTGTCTATATGTATGTATATGTATTTATTAAAAAATGTTGTAATATGCATTTGATTTACCTATGTATTAATTAATTTGTATTTTGTATAGTTAGTCTGTTTTCTTTTTTTTTAAACAACTATTTTATTATTGACGCCACATCATTCAATTATGTATTCCATTTATTGTACTATGTAATTTTTTGATTAAAGTGATTTTGACTTTGACTTTGACTTTGTCTAAATGTAAGGTAATATTAACATTGTCTGTATATATTCTTCCTCTGAATTGTGATCTTACTGTACTTCGTAAACATGTCGAGTATAATTGTTGCAAGTTTTAAGTGAATTTTATGACGAACCCATTGTCATTGTTTGTGACCTTTTGGACTAATAAAATATTATTATTATTATTATATTAAAAATTCTAGTTTGAAATGTTGTGACCATATATGGGACACTGTCAACTTTTAGCTTTACCGGAAGTGGCGCAATGTATGATCTTTTAAAAATATTTACATTCTGACAAAGGTCAAAATTCTCTGAATGTCAGTTTTTAATTCCTTGAACTCGGATTAAAAGTGGCGGAATGATAGGCGTTTATTTTATTTTGCTAAATTAGCCATGCCACAAATATTAATACAATTTTAAATGTTTCATTCAGACTTCATTAGCATTTATTTTTAATACCAAAAGAGCAGCAATATATTTTTATTGTATTTTCTGGTAACAGCTAAATTGCTTTAGTATTTATTTTTAAAAATTTTGAAAATGAACCATGAATAACGTAATTATTTCCATATTTTATTTAAATACACTACCTATATGCAGACCAATAATAAATATTGAATTCTGAAGAGGCAGCTAAAAAAACAATTGAATATAAAATTATAAATGAGTGATGGCAACTAACAATTTATATTAATGTGGGCAAATCTAAACTAAATATTAGATGTCTATTTCTGGTATGGCCAACTAAGCAATATAATTAAGATCCGTTTTTAAGACGATGTGGCGCCATAAGTAATTTTCTAAATGGAAACCGCAGGATATTTAATTTTATTTTGATAAAGATTAAAATGTCCATTTCATTTTTTAAATTTGCAAAACAATAGTTATTTGCTTATATTACTGAGTTCGCCTTGCTACAAATACACATTTAATATTTATTTTCTATTCTAGATTTGCCCACAATATAAAACGTCAGTAGCTATTTTTAAAATTTATTTCTTCATACACCTCTAATGATTTCAATTTTTATTATTGGTCCAAGTGCTTTAAAATGAAATATGCAGGTAATTAGATTTTTATTAATTAATTTTCATACTGTTCAAAAATTAATTACTTAATCAATTCAGCTTTTACCAAAAAAATTAAATAAAACCATATTGTCTAAACAATTTTTTTCTCGTAAATAATTTCAAATCACTTTTTGTTTTAAATGCAATTTGGCAGATTTACGTTACTAACCAAGCTTAAATTAGGAGCCCAAAATTACACATTATTATTTGTGGCATGACCAACTAAGCAAAAAAAACCTATAGTTCCCATTTTTTATCGGATTTTAAAAATCTAAAAACAAACATATAGATAATTTTAAGCTTTATCGAAATATCAGTTTTTTTTTATTTAAAAATTCATTGTTCATAGACGGCACTTTCGGTTAAACTAGAAATTAACAAAACTGTCAAAATTGGGTTCAAAGTTGATAAATAGCGTCCCATACAGGATCACAAAATTTCAAATTAGAATTTTAAGATACACAGAAAAAAGGGTACACACATTAGTTCGTGGTGACCTGGTATATAGGCAGCATCGAAAAACCTATCTTTTCGACTTATGGGCTGATTTAGATCAAATTAAGAAATCTCTTTAGTGAAAGTTTACAGATATTTGAGAACAAACTAATGAATAATCTTTTTAGATTTATAATCATATTTTTACTATGTCTTTTTAAGTGTTTTTGGGCTGTTGTTCTGGTTATATTTGATCTGGTATGTTGTATATGTTTATAGTATTATATTGTCACGGTGGTGCAAAAGTTACCCAAATGAGGAGTAAACGACCCCGTTAACATATATATTGAGGGCCTTCTAGAAGATGTTAGTGAATTCCTACACGACCTTCTAGAACATTTCGGCTAATTCTGAATGCATATACAGGGTGGGCCTTATAAAAACTTTACACTCCGATTTTCCTGCTTTAAAATAACTCTGATTCGCCCGAGCTTTTTTCATTTTTTTTTTAAAGCCGATTTTCATTTTAAAGCCGGAAAATCGGGGTGCAAATTTTTCGTAGGCCCACCCTGTATAAGGAAAGGGATGTTAGTCTTATAACACAAGTGTTAGCGTAAAGTCGATTAGTTGTGTAATACTGAGTGCTTGACAAAAGTTAAAATAAAAATAGCAATTAGTAGAAAAAATTTAAAGCTATTTGTGTTTGAACCAGAAGCTGACTGTTAATACCTATTCCCGGACGTGACTACTTTACCTGATTATGGCTACATTGTGACTTTTCAGAGCTTCTACAAAATTCTATTACAAATCTAAACAAGATCCTAAGTTTTTAAATTTACCATCATGATTTGGACTTCAAGAAGACTTTATCAGAGTCATTTCAAGAGCATTTTATTTCCAAACTAATCAAGATACGTAAGTTTTGACTTTACCATTAGGTTTTGGACCGCAAGAAGACCTTATCAAAGCCATTTTAAGCACATTCAAGGAATTCTATTTCGAAACTAAGCAAGATTGGCAAGTTTTAACTTTGTCAATGTGTTTTGAACCTAGAGAAAACTATCAGAGCAATTTCAAGGAAGTTCTAGAACATTCTTTTTTCAAACCAAACAAGATCCATGTGTTTATACTTTGCCACTGCGTTTTGTATCCGGAGAACACGTTATCAGAGTTATTTCAAGAAAATTTTAGAACATTCAATTTCGAAACTAAAGAAGATACGTAAGTTTTGACTTTGCCATCGTCTTTTGGACCTCAAGAAGCCTTATCAGAGCAATTTGAAGAAATCTCTAACATTCTATTTCCAAACTAACAAGGATTGGTGAGTGTTAACTGTTCCATTGTGTGTGAAAGTTCCATTTTAAAACAAGATTCATCCAATTTAACTTCACCAGCAGGTTAAAAAAAAAAGAAGCCTAGATAAATTAATTGTATACCCAACACTAGACAGCAAACAGCTAAAATGGACGAACAAGTAAAGAAGATTGAAGAACAACTAAACAAACTACAAGGAGAACAGGATATCCTGAAGAGCTCAGTTGATTGAGATTCTAAAAGAAAATAAGAAATAGAAGCTGAAGAGACCAAAAGACCGTAAGACAGGGAATACTAAAATATCTGCAGGATTTAGAGTCCAATGGACAAAAAGAAAAACAAAGGAACAGAATCGGCTCGAGAAGATTTTAAACGACCAAGAGGACAAAAGACACGACCGGCTTGAAGATTTTAGAGAGCATAGATAAAGTGAGAAATGATCTTGGAGTGCAAATCAAAGAGGTTCGTGATAACATTGAGAATAAAGTTCAACATATTAAAAAAGAAATAAGCAAAGACTCACTAGTCTGATAATATTTTCTGGTGATAAAATTACATTTAAAACTACCAACATTTGAGTTTGAGGTCGCAGCAACAAGCAATGGTTGGAGCAACGAAGAAGAGGCCACTTCTTTAATAGTCTTTAAAAGGACCAGCACTGGATTTATTACAAAGCATTCCCGCATCAGCAAAACTATCAGTACTTAGACACTTAGATTTGGTGATCAGTACCTTCAAGAAATATGCAGAACCCAACTAATATCAATAAGAACAAGGCAATACAGCTGACTGAACAGAGCAATACCCCGGGATCGTCTCCATCTGTTGTTCTGCACTATAACAGAGGAGTCAATACCTGTATATGGCGAAATTAGTGTCAGACTTACTTGGCTCCACTTTAGTTCATCATGCAACAATAGTAGCCAATATAGAATATAAATTCGTTCTCGGAATGGACTTGATTAGAGAAAACGGCTTATCGTTCAACCATGAAGTTAACTTGGTAATAATTGGATATGGAGAATTGGTTATCAAAAAGGATATCCGAACGAAGTATCATACCTTCTAAAACTGTACGAATAACGGGCATCATAGAAATCATTATTAAGGGGAAACTGGAGACACATTCTGGGTGCTGTATTGGACTAGTACAGCCATAAGGTGGCAGCAAGCCGGGGAAGTACTCTAGTACCAACAGGGAGTAAAATTTTTGTCCACGTTGCACCTTTTTCGGTTCGATTAAAATTAATAAAATAGATGCGATTGCAAGCTTCGAACCAGTGAAACAAATAGTTAATTGTGACAAAATCTGATTCGCAAAGCAAGATCAAGCTAACCAAGAATATGTTTAAAGCTATGGAAATATCATAGTGTCATTTGTCAGAAGAAGAGCCTCACAAGGCCAAAAATTTTATGTTAAGTGAGGACACTCAAACCGGATGGACAAATTTGGTAAAGCAGATAATCGACACACCCGATTAGATAATCATCACCAAGGTTGCCAATTGTAAAAAAAAGTTGGAAAACAGATAAAAACATAGTGCAAGATGGGGCTATGAAAGAATCTAATAGTTCATGGTCAGCAGCAGTAGTTATTGTAACGAAGAAAGATGGAGGTATTAGATTTTGTGTGAAGTACCATAGACTTAATGACGTCACCAAAAAATTCAACAACTTTGTCAGGATCCAAAATAGTTTTCAACCGCGGATTTAAATAATGAATATTGGCAAGTGGCTGTTAATGAACAAGATAAAGAGAAAACTATTTTTACCGCCGGTAGCGGCTTGTACCAATTCAAATAATCCTTTTTGGTCTGTGCAATGCTCCTGCCACTTTTGAGAGACTCATAGAATATGTTCTAACGGATTTTACTTGGAAGACCTGCCTGGTGTACCTAGAGGATGGGATGGTAACGGGCCATTCATCTGAAGAGCACCTGAAAAGGACGTTTTCAACTTTTCGAAAAATGCAAATTTGAAATTGAACCCAAAGAAATGTTGCCTATTTGAAAAGAAAGAGACATTCTTGGGACATTTTGTTTCTGAGAAGGGAATTCAGGTAGATGATAGGAAGATCGAAACCCTAAGAAATTGGCCAACACCCATAGACAAACATGAACTTCGATTTTTTTTTAGGATTATTATGCTTAAGCTACTGACGCGGCGGTTTGTACAGAATTTCGCAAAACTAGCAGTTCCACTTGATAAATTAATTGAAGAGAAAACTGTCTATAATTTGACTCTAGAATGGGACACTGCATTCAGAAGACTGAAACCAGCTTTATGTTTTAGTGAAATCCTGGCTTTCGCTCACCAACATGAGATATTTATTTTGGATTTTGGAGCTGTTTGGTCGTAAGTCCAACAATCTCAAGTTATACTACAGCTGTGTATTATCCAAACATGGACAGAGTTATTCTGTCACAATTACTTGCCATCTTAAGAGCCATTGACCATTTCTACAAATATTTATATGGGCGAAAAGTACTGATTAGAACGGGTGATGCTGCATTAAAATGGCTTATGGAAATGAAAAATACAGAAAAGCAGTTAGCCAGATGGCTAGAAAAGTTGCAGTAGTACGACTTCCAAATTAAATATCGACCAGGCGGACAACATCACAACGCTGTTGCCTTATCCAGGCAGTCCATGTAATGAAGACTGCAAGCATTGTTAAAATGTAAATCAACGGGAAGGATATGTTCACAGAAAAACTAAAGGATTTACGATTAGGTCAGATGAAGGTGATACGTGTCGAAATATTATGACTGATCGAGACGATCGTAATTAAGAGGGTGGGTAGTGTGACGGTCGTGCGAAAACTACCCAAATTAGTCATCAAACGTTCACGTCCGTCAGGTAGCAGGAAACAAACCCGTTATCCTATATACAGGGCCTCCTAGAAGCTTTCTAGAACATTTCAGTGAATTCTTATTGAATACAGGGTGTTACAAATTCGATGGGATATCATGGGTATCTCAAAAACCGTGAGAGATACGAGGTTGCTTAAGTTAGGTCAAAGTTCGGCAATTTAATATCGAATATTTCGTTGACAAAAAAACCGAAAATCGTAATTTGTTTTTTATTTTGTTGTGGCTGCAATAAAAAAGATATTACAAAATAAATTTACATTATTATATCTCTTTTTTTCTACTCTCCAATGATGCACTCAGATTTAAAATCCTATATTTCGTCTTCGAGGTCTTATCAACTTTTTTGTTTTTTTTTAATATGGATATGAATTTTTTATTTAATTTTTAACAAGCATTCGACCTCCCAAAACCTACCACACTTAATGTTTGAACAGAAGATTCATGTTTTTATAATAAGAAACAATGTGTTTGAGAGACACGGAAAACCAGAATCTTGACAAATTCACAAAGGAGAATTTTAAATACTCTAAATATATGAGTGTTTCATATCACTGGTTTTGGGAGGTCAAGGGTTTGTTAAAAACTAATTGAAAAATTGAGGCACATATTTAAAAAAAAAGTTAATGATGAGACCTCGAAGTCGAAACATAGGATTTTAAATTTTAGTGCAACATTTAGAGGAGGAAAAGGGACTAGGAAGACGTAAAATTTATCTTGTAATATCTCTTCAAATACAGCCTGAAAAAACATAAAAAGGAAATAACGATTTTCGGTTTTTCACGATATCTTCGAAATTAATCAGAATTTTCCAACTTTATCAATGACATATTTAAGATTAAATTGCGCAACTTTGTCCTAATTTAACCAACCTCGTATCTCTTACGGTTTTTGAAATGCCAATGTTTTCCCTTCGAATTAGTAACACCTCGTATTTAAGGAAAGGGTTGTTCACGATTTAAGTCTTCTAATGCATGTGTTAATGTACAGTCAATCAGTTACGTTATACTGAGTATTTAATAAAAGTTTGTGTTATTTGTTAACGAAGTGTTTGTTATAAAGTGAATCGGAGACAATATTATCATTTTCAAAATGCTCGTTAAAATTTTATTTGTTGTTTACAATTAAAATGTATTTGTTAATCTGTTTGTCAAGTTTTAATTATAAACGACTATTAAAGATACGACAGAATAGGTTGTTTTCATTTTAATATCAATTAATATCAGCTGAGCTAATTTAATTTCTTTAACTAAAGTGACAAAACATTTGCTGTCTTTCGCCTCTTAGGTTAAATTACGATTACCATTAAATTTTGTCTTAAATGAAAGCAGCTTAATCATTTGTCACTATTAGCCAAAAAATAGTATGAACCGTTGACAAATATTTTCTCTGAAAAAAAAAAGAAACGGAATTAAGTTTTTATAATTTTATTATTGGAATATCCAAAGTTTGTTTTAGGTAAGTTTTACCGTTGTATGAGCGGTGAAAGGACAATTTTTGTAGTTTAGGTCCTTTTCGGCGCATAGTAAGTAAGGTACTTTTCGCCCGAGGGCGCCCCAATAGCCCAGTAAAAGTTTTGCACCACGATTCCTGTACCATTTAATCGATTTTATAATCTTGCTATTCTATCAACCAAAAGATGTTAATAGTTTTCTTGAGAAGCGCAATGTTTAATAATATTTGTGTAGCAGCAGATCATCATTTCATCTTTCCTTACGTAGCTGTATTTAAGAGAGTCAAAATATAGTTCTGGATATTCATATATTAACATAATATATCCGTAGACTCGTTGCTTTATAAACGACTTTTCTTACCACAGGGCTGGATTTGTAACATTAGATTAATATGATTATAATATATGTCACTTTTTAGAAGTTAATTAATTAGAGTTAAGTTGTACATATTATATGTTGGACGATTTTATACAAAAAGGGGTCGTTTTTCTTAAAGGTTTGTATATATATATATATATATATATATATATATATATATATATATACATATATACATATATACATATATACTTATATATATATACTTATATATGTATATATATATATGTATATATATATACTTATATATATATATATATATATATATATATATATATATATATATATATATATATATATATATATATATATATATATATATATATATATATATATAAATTGGACTTCTTTCTTGGGTATAGGTTTATTTGTAAAATCAAACAGTGGGATTAATTTGACGTTTCGCCTATCGTAGTAGGCTTTCTCAAAAATTGCTCATTCCTTTATTTTTTTTTTTTTGGTTTATAAGGCTTTCCTTTCCTATCTACAATTAATTTAAAAAACATTTAGTGATCTAATTATACAAGACATTTAAAATTTTTTCTAAAACTAATTTAAAACTTTATACAATTGACAAATAATTATTACAAAATTAATAAAATAAGATTACATACCTCGAAAAATGCATGTTGTTATTTATTTATATTTGATGATAGGTAGTTAGTTAGCCAGGCAACTCATGGCACAGTTTTAGGTAAAAAGGTGTTCTTATCGTAGTACGTTTTTTTGAGGAATTTAAAGATAATTTTTTTTGGCTATTTTTTAATTTAAACCTTAGAGTAGAATCAGACATTCACAATTATATACTACATTTTAAAAATAACGGCTTAAACGAAGTTAAACAACTATACTAAATTATCAAATTGTGGTATATATGACTTAAATTTTTTATGTCTTGTTTGTCATTTACTGCATTTTTTTTTTTTTTATGTGAATCATTTCTTTGATAATTAATTTTTGATACCGGTTATCTTTATCAATGATTTTGGTTTCAGAAAAATTAAATTCATGTTTTGTGTTTTTTTTCATGTTTATGTAATGCAGTGGATGCATTCTTTGTATACTTATGCCCTTTTATTCTATTTTCTAAAAGTTGGGTTGCCATACCAATATATTTCATAGGGCAGTTTAAACAAGGAATTTCATATACGAGATTGGATTTTTTATTTTTAGGAATTTTAGTTTTTAATTTTGTAAATAGGGAGCCTATCAGGTTCTGGGCTTTATGACACACAATTATGTTATATTTTCTTAAGATATGTTTTAATTTTTCACATAATTGAGATGTGTATGGCATTGCAATATATGTTTTTTGCGTATTATCTTGTCCTACGTTTTCGTTATGATTGTTATAATATACGTACGTCCTTTGTTTGATAATTTTTTGTATTAGTTTTTCTGGGAAATGATTTGTATTTAAGGTCTCTTTAACTTTATTAAGGGCTTCAGGACGATATTCTGGTGACGTTAAAGATATGGCACGGTCAACTAGACCAATCACAACACTTCTTTTTTGTTTGTATGGATGGTGGGAATTGAAATTAAGATATCGTCCAGACCAAGTTTCTTTTGTAAACCATTTAGTTTTTAAATTATTTTCTTTTTGTCTTATTATAGTAAGATCGAGAAAATTTATTTTGTTTTCTGTTTCAACTTCAAGAGTGAACTGAAGTTTCGGGTGAAAATTATTGAATGCGAAAACTAGTTCTTCTATTTTATTTTCTGGTACTGATGCTAAACAATCATCCACATATCTCTTAAAAAAAGTAATATTAAAATTCAATTTTTCGATAACTTCTTCTTCTAGGTATTCCATAACTAATTGTGCGATTGTAGAGGAAATAGGTGAGCCCATAGCACATCCATCAAGTTGTTGATAAAATTGGTTTTTGTATTGAAAATAATTATTTGACATTATAAGATGTAAGGCTTCTAAGAATTCAGGTTGATTGAATATTTTAGGTGTGCCTGCATTATGAATTAACAAATATATGGCCTACCCAAATTGCATAAAGCTAACATTCCCCTCAGGCCTATAGTTTCATGTATTCAATCTCCTTTCTACAAGCTCTCAAAGTATTTGTCAAAATGTTTGTCAAATATCACAGGTAAAAACACTTATTACATAAAAGACTCATTTACATTTAAACATTTTCTAGATACATTAACAATACCACCTAATTCAAAGTTAATATCACTAGATGTAATTTCTTTGTATACAAATATACCAAATGAACTCATAGTTAGTGCTATAAAAGGCAAATGGAATATTTTAAAAAATTTTACAACTCTAACTCAACCTGAATTCTTAGAAGCCTTACATCTTATAATGTCAAATAATTATTTTCAATACAAAAACCAATTTTATCAACAACTTGATGGATGTGCTATGGGCTCACCTATTTCCTCTACAATCGCACAATTAGTTATGGAATACCTAGAAGAAGAAGTTATCGAAAAATTGAATTTTAATATTACTTTTTTTAAGAGATATGTGGACGATTGTTTAGCATCAGTACCAGAAAATAAAATAGAAGAACTAGTTTTCGCATTCAATAATTTTCACACGAAACTTCAGTTCACTCTTGAAGTTGAAACAGAAAACAAAATAAATTTTCTCGACCAAACTATAATAAGACAAAAAGAAAATAATTTAAAAACTAAATGGTTTACAAAAGAAACTTGGTCTGGACGATATCTTAATTTCAATTCCCACCATCCATGCAAACAAAAAAGAAGTGTTGTGATTGGTCTAGTTGACCGTGCCATATCTTTAACGTCACCAGAATATCGTCCTGAAGCCCTTAATAAAGTTAAAGAGACCTTAAATACAAATCATTTCCCAGAAAAACTAATACAAAAAATTATCAAACAAAGGACGTACGTATATTATAACAATCATAACGAAAACGTAGGACAAGATAATACGCAAAAAACATATATTGCAATGCCATACACATCTCAATTATCTGAAAAATTAAAACATATCTTAGGAAAATATAACATAATTGTGTGTCATAAAGCCCAGAACCTGATAGGCTCCCTATTTACAAAATTAAAAACTAAAATTCCTAAAAATAAAAAATCCAATCTCATATATGAAATTCCTTGTTTAAACTGCCCTATGAAATATATTGGTATGACAACCCAACTTTTAGAAAATAGAATAAAAGGGCATAAGTATACAAAGAATGCATCCACTGCATTACATAAACATGAAAAAAACACAAAACATGAATTTAATTTTTCTGAAACCAAAATCATTGATAAAGATAACCGGTATCAAAAATTAATTATCAAAGAAATGATTCACATAAAAAAAGAAAACAATGCAGTAAATGACAAACAAGACATAAAAAATTTAAGTCATATATACCACAATTTGATAATTTAGTATAGTTGTTTAACTTCGTTTAAGCCGTTATTTTTAAAATATAGTATATAATTGTGAATGTCTGATTCTACTCTAAGGTTTAAATTAAAAAATAGCCAAAAAAAATTATCTTTAAATTCCTCAAAAAAACGTACTACGATAAGAACACCTTTTTACCTAAAACTGTGCCATGAGTTGCCTGGCTAACTAACTACCTATCATCAAATATAAATAAATAACAACATGCATTTTTCGAGGTATGTAATCTTATTTTATTAATTTTGTAATAATTATTTGTCAATTGTATAAAGTTTTAAATTAGTTTTAGAAAAAATTTTAAATGTCTTGTATAATTAGATCACTAAATGTTTTTTAAATTAATTGTAGATAGGAAAGGAAAGCCTTATACACCAAAAAAAAAAAAAAAAATAAAGGAATGAGCAATTTTTGAGAAAGCCTACTACGATAGGCGAAACGTCAAATTAAGCCCACTGTTTGATTTTACAAATAAACCTATACCCAAGAAAGAAGTCCAATTAATATATACCGGGTTTAAGAAACAAATTGAATAATTATATATATATATATATATATATATATATATATATACTTATATATATATATATATATATATATATATATATATATATATATATATATATATATATATATATATATATATATATATATATATATATATATATATATATATATATATATATATATATATATATATATATATATATATATATTATATATATATATATATATATACTTATATATATATATATATATATATATATATATATATATATATATATATATATATATATATATATATATATATATATATATATATATATATATATATATATATATATATATATATATATATATATATATATATATATATATATATATATATATATATATATATATATATATATATATATATATATATATATATATATATATATATATATATATATATATATATATATATATATATATATATATATATATATATATATATACAGAATGTTCCTTAATGACATGCTAATATTTAAGGGGGTGATTCTTGGACCCATTTTAAGAAAAAATCTTCATATGAACTTATGTCCTAAACGTCTTAACTTTTGAGATACAGTGGCGTCCGTACGCGTTTTGCTTAGAATATTTTTGGAGAAAAAAATGGTACGCCACTGCTTTATCTTAAAATAAAAATTATTTTTGGAATTCTCATTCATTTCTGAGCAAAGTCGATCTCTTGATTTTCTTTCGGCCGACGCATAGTTTTCGCTTAAAAAAATAAAAATCGTTTTACTTCAGGGTCAAATCGTTAAAAATCTGATGTGGTGACTGTTGTGTGGAAAGCGGTTTTTTTTCTTTTTTCGTGCTATTCAGTTCATTTAATAATAAATATTAATTAATTTAGAAATAAGTAATTGATTTACTTTACTTTAGGATTGATTACTTTAGGAAACAATTTTTAAAAAACTTTCATGTGCCAATAAATTACAGCGGGGATTTCAGCTTGCAGAAAACAAAGTTTACAGAAACGGCTTAATTTTATTAATTATTAACAATACTAACATTAATTATAAAAATTGTTGGAAGTGGCCACCTTCACTTAATATGCATGCTTCCGCCCGTCTACGCATGGAATTGCGCACTCGTTGAAATATTCCCGGCGTATTCCGTATAGTTTCACACGAGGCAACTATTCGCTCTCTTAAATCTTCTACAGTGTTAACGGGAGTTTTGTACACTAGAGTTTTAAGGTGCCCCCATAAAAAGAAATCCAAACTATTGAGATCGGGGGATCTTGCTGGCCATTGCTGAGGTCCTCCGCGACCTATCCAACGATCAGGATAAACTGTATCTAAATGATTTCGGACAATTACGCTGAAATGAGCTGGTGCTCCATCGTGCATGTACCATATGCGATGCCTTAACGCAACTGGTACATCTTCAAGCAACCCAGGTAGTTCTTCTTCGAGAAAATGCAAATAAGACCGTCCATCAAGACGTCCTGGTAGGAAAAATGGGCCTATGAGATAATTACTAATAATTCCTGCCCAAACATTAAGCGAAAATTGTTCTTGAAAATGGGTTTCGGTTATGGCATGCGGGTTTTCTTCCGCCCACACATGATTGTTATGGAAATTTTGAATAGCATTCCTAGAAAAAGTTGCTTCGTCTGTGAACAAAATTTGTGACTCAAACTGCGGATTTAGTGTAATACTCTGAAGATACCACTGAGAGAAGTTCACACGCTGTGGGAAATCCCTGGGGAGTAATGCCTGTACTCTTAGAATATGATATGGATATAACAAAAAGTCAACTAAAATACGCCAAACAATTTGGTGACAAATATTCAAAGCTCTAGCGATCTTCCTCGTACTCGTCTCAGGATGTTCGTCGATTTCTTGCAGCACCGCTTCCTCAACTTCAGGTGTTCTGACAGTTCAAGGTCTGCCTTCCGAAGTACCTTTATTGAAACTACCTGTTTCGCTAAGTCGGCGATGAATATTCGAAAAGGTTCGGCTATCTGGCAAGGCACGATTAGGATATCTTTCTTGATAAATGCGTCTGGCTTCTGTTGCATTACCATCTGCGAGGCCATATGCGTAATGCATTGCCGCCATTTCCGCATTCGTATAATTTACCATATTTAATGATATTATTCGAAAAAACGGCGAAAATAACTTCAATAACTTCAATGAAACACTAAAAACCAAAGAGATGACACACTGAGATGGTTTTGAACACCAACAGCTTACTTTAAGTCATTTGACATCGACGTTTGTAAAAACGTAATTTATTCCAGGACTACTAGATTTATGGGTTTAAAAATTATTATTAGTTGGTATTGAGATATTATGAAGCAATTTTAACTCAATTATTTAATCAAGAACGGACCATCAGACGAGAAAACTTTTTCGTTTATGAACACATTCGATGTCATAATTTTCTTTCACCCGATAAATAAGCGATTTCCACACAACAGTCACCCTATCAGATTTTTAACGATTTGACCCTGAACTAAAACGATTTTTATTTTTTTAAGCGAAAACTATGCGTCGGCCGAAAGAAAATCAAGAGATCGAATTTGCTCAGAAATGAATGAGAATTCCAAAAATAATTTTTATTTTAAGATAAAGCAGTGGCGTACCATTTTTTTCTCAAAAAATATTCTAAGCAAAACGCGTACGGACGCCACTGGTAAAAAGAATAAAATTGCTTGTACATTAGAAAATGCATCTTGATGCATAGAACACGTGTACCAAATTTCATAAAGATATCTACAGTAGTATCACAGTTATTAAAAAAAATAATTTTTTTTCTGAAAACTTTAGCACCCTTCATATATCTTAAATATAGCATGGAACACCCTGTATATATACTTATATATATATATATATATATATATATATATATATATATATATATATATATATATATATATATATATATATATATATATATATATATATATATATATATATATATATATATATATATATATATATATATATATATATATATATATATATATATATATATATATATATCTTATATATATATATATATATATATATATATCATAAAGTTAAGACGTTTAGGACATCAGTTCATATGAAGATTTTTTCTTAAAATGGGTCCATAGAATCACCCCCTTAAATATTAGCATGTCATTAAGGAACACCCTATATATATACTTATATATATATATATATATATATATATATATATATATATATATATATATATATATATATATATATATATATATATATATATATATATATATATATATATATATATATATATATATATATATATATATATATATATATATATATATATATATATATATATATATATATATATATATATATATATATATATATATATATATATATATATATATATATATATATATATATATATACTTGGGTTTAGGTTCAAATTAAATACCAAAATTTTAATTTTTCATTTATTTGACGTTTCGCTCTGTAATTTAGGGCATCTTCAGAAAAAAATTTTTGATGCTAAAATTGTAAAAATACATACATTAATATTTAAAAGATACACTGAATGTAAAACAATATTGCTACGTTAAAACATAATTATGTTCAACACTATAAAAGTACATACCTTGAAATAAGCAGATATTTATTGACAGATTTGTTTATGCTGCCAGAACTTGTATTAGAACAGTAATGAAATATTTATCACTTGTATTTGTTTTTTCTCTCGCAAAAGAAACGGAACACTTTTTTGTTGTTTTATGTTGAATACCGTTTAAGTGTGGAGAGTGTAAAAAAATATTAAAATATTTTTAACTAAAAGATAATAAGCAAATGAAATCTTTATAAATTCGTACAGTTTTCCGGATTGTGAATAAATTTTAAAACTTGTTTCAATGCACAACCCTGGTTCAATTTAGGTAAGAACCAAACTTGCTAAAACGCAAAAAGAAATACAAATAACATTACACATACAGTTCAAAGGCGAGCGATATATTTATGCTATGCTGGCCTTATTCTGTTTCCAAACAAACCTGGTTAACCAGTCCAATTGACAGAAGTTCGACAGCGGTTTCTAAAAAACTATTTAAAAACGGAATTGACAGTAAAGACATCGGTTACCCAACAACCAACAAAATTCTTCGGTCATTCTGGTGACAATGGAAAGAAAATCATATTTTGACTTATATTTTTCTTTTCCTCAGATGATTACAATGTTACATTTTAAAAAGTTTGATAATTTTAAATCCTGCTGTAACAAGGCAAGGGGCATGCATTAAATTTTTTTCACAAAAACAGCTCTTTATATTAAAAAAGTACGTTCAAAAAAAATCTTGGGATATTATTAATTAGCTTTCCAGAAAACAGTATTAAATTTAAAAATAGAAGTCTACATTGAAAGGTATTAGAGATGTAATTAAAAGATTGATATAGATGGGAAATGAATTATATGTCAAATATATTACTTTTTAGTCTATGTACGCCAATCGTTTTATTTTATTTTTTTGAGGTTTTTGCCTTTACACTATAGCTATAGCTTTTTAATTCTAACTGTATAAATACCCTACAATTTTATTCAATCGGTCTACACGATTTAGTATAAAAAACGTAATTTTTAAAATTTTGTATGGCAATAAAATACTCAAATTGGTTACCTTTGAGTATATCATTTGCCTAGGCTCATGACTATCATGGATATTTTCATAAGTAGGCTACAGTTGTTTCTAACTTGATAGAAATTGGTGTGATAATTCTCAGGATATCATTTTTATTTCAGAAGTTATAATGACGATGAACCTATGCTAGTAACTAATGTCTAATATGCTCAAATGTAATTTTTGTCTTTTAGTTACTTTATAAAAGTGTGGTTTTTAAATGTTTAATATATTAATTATTGTATACATTCTAATCTTGGAAATCTTGTAAACAGTGCGTCTGTCATGTTGGCGCCGCATTTTGAGATTATAAAGGTTGACTAAAAATTCATAATTTGGACCCTTTAATGCCTCCAGAACCCATTTTCAGTCCAATCTACACAAATGATAAAGTTCGTCCATGTTAGTGTCGCCATTTTAACCTATTAAATTTTGACTAAAAGTTCATAATTTGTACTTTTAAATAGATACCGATTCTTAGTGAAACCTACATAAATGACAAAATTCATCCGCTACGTTGGCGTAGCCGTTTTAATTTTTTAAATGATCATTAAAAGTTCATAATTTACACTCTTAAAAACTCCTAGATACCGATTTTCGGTCGAATCTGCACAGAAGACAAAATTTGTGCGCCATATTGGCACCGCCATTTCGACTCCGTCATTTGGACTTGTAAAATGTAGATTGAAAATTCATAAATTGCTTCCTTCAATACGCCCAGATACCGATTTTCTGTCAGATCAGCACAAATAAAATTCTGCTATTTGATCACATTTTATATGTTTAAATGTTTTGTTGTAGATGATTTTCAGTTGAATCTCCTCAAATAACATAATTAATTCTGAAATATTAATTAGCACCTCCCTCCATACCCGATATATTAAAAACGCAAGGTTGTAGACTTTAAGTATTTCCAGCAAATGCTCTCGCATTATGGAATTCGCCATAGAAATTTTTCTATTTTAAATTAAACCTATTAACACTTTATAGCGTTTGCAAGACAAACAAACAAAATATGATTGGGTGTAATTGTCATTTTTTGGGAGATAATAATTGGTAAACTTCCTTGTTTTTGAGCACATTTACTCAAGTGGATATCTAATGTAAAAGAGAAATATTAATAATATTACATGAAGAGCATATAAAAATTACTTCTTTAAGTGTTTTTTTAATACACATCAATAAATTCTTTTTTTTTTTCATTTTAAATGAAGAGAGCGGAGCGTTAAAAAAAATTAATTTTTTTAACTTAGAGCAAGTGAATGATCCCTTAAAAGTACTTACCCTATTGATTTTGGTTAAACATTGATTAATGGTGATACGGGAATGACCTGGTAATATTTTGGTGGAAATCCAATATGGTGCAACAAGATGGCGGCCTAGTAAAATGTTTAAAAAAATATTACTAAAAAAACTAATTATATAACCAAAAACCTCAAGTTTTGAACAAAAATCAAGTGTTACTAGGGATCGCAAAGTTCTTGAAAATTTCGAGATCTTGTCTTGATTTCAAGACAAGATCAAGTCAAGAAGTAATTTTATATTTCAAGACAAGACAAGAAATTTTATGTCAATACCAAGATTTCTTGTCAAGAAAACAAGAAATCTTGAAATATCTTGACTAACAATGAAAACTCTAAAACGTATTTATTTATGAAAAAGATAACATATTTTAAATTTTAACATAACATATTTTAATTTACTGAACACATTTTTTGCTAGAACGATCAACAAAAATGTAAATTAAAAATAATAAATGGTAATCCTGTTTAAACATAAATTGCAAAATAGATTTTAAATATCAAATTTAACACATTTTTAAACCGGAATTCATAAGCTATGAATTGAGGCATATAAGACCTCTTATGAAGTCAACGCCTAGCCGATTTCTTGGCTTTGTTATTGTTAAAACTGCTCTTGAAAATAGCCTTTCCGCAGGTACAGATGTAGCTGGCGTTCCGAGAAAATCCTTGGACGTTTTCGATAACGACGGGTAGACATTTTGGTGTCTTCTCCACCAATCAAGTATATTCTCAGAATTTTCTGTCCTAGGCTCATTTAAGTATTTTTCAATTTCATCCTTCCAAGATTCTGAGTTATCATTATTAGCTATCTTAAATAGGTAAGAAATATCTAAATCAAATTCGTCATCTTCTTTTTCAAGACTCAGTGCCGGTCCTGGTTCTGGTATTTGATTCTGTAGAACATTCTCGGATTTTTTAAAGTAGATAGTTTTTAATATTTCTTCAAATTTGTGATCTGCCTCTGATTTTAGAAGCTTTCCACATGAAGAAGAGGAACATGGTTCGACTTTATGTCGAGGATCCAAAGTAAGAACTATACAGTATATCCCATTAGTTTTGTTATAGTGTTTCAGTATTTTATCTCTCGCAGCTTGAATGCAGTAAATTATTTGCTCATCGGTATCGTCTCTATCAACTTTATTAAAAGTGTGGGGGGATTTTACATAAGGATTGAAAAATATCAAATTATATTTTTCATTTATAAAAATATCAAATTTGAGAACATATAGCAAGTTTTTTTCCCCCTTTGTTTGTGGGGGATTTTTCTCAAAAATAATATGAGCCTTTCGTTTCATGGGTTTTATGAGTGTACCAAATTTGAAATCTCAAATGTATCTGTGTGTATGACTGGGTGTGTGGATGTGTACAGGGTATCTAGATTTCGATGTTTTTTTGGGGTATCTCCGTTATTTGTAAGGATAGAGACTTGCGGTTTTCGCATTACTGTACTACTTTTTTTGGAAAACTAAAGATGGCACAAACAAAATTTCCCTAGCCTATTATAATAAATTTCAACTTACAATTTCTTTATTTTGACTTCGGTTAATCCAATCTGAAACAGTAGTACTTCCACTTGACGCGGAGCCAGAACATTGGACCTTGCTTTGATCAGGTTTTCCTTGAGAAAACTCTTTATCAAATAACGTCCCATGCTTTGCTTTTAAGTGTGTTTTCAACCCAGAAGTCCCGAAATTTTTCATTTTCAGGTAAACACTTTTGTTATGTTTTTGAAAACATGGTATACATTTGGCTAATTTATCATTTTTGTTTTTGCCGTTGGTACTAGTGTCCATCTCAATTTCAAAAAAATCACAGAATTTCTTTCTGCTAGTATTGTTACTAAGTACCACTATCCTGCATTGGTGAATGTTGCTGCTTTTTCTTTTCCTGCCACTATCGCAGACAGCTACGGTTTGTTTTGTCATTCTTACTCGCACTAGTCGTAGTCGTGTTATTCTCACTGATCATTTTATAGTTACTAAAACCGTAACGCCTACGTTTCTGTCTATTGCTTGTTGGTAAATATTCTGAGCCATAATCGGAGCCAAATAGCTCAGCAGACGTACTGATTACTGAAGAGTCACTGTCACTCATGGTAAAATAAGAGATAATATTAATATAATGTACTTTTTACCACCACTACCACTATTCACAAACTGGCATCAAAAATATATCAAAACAGTTACAGACCACCACTTTGTAATGATAACCTTACCTAAATAAACGGGGTAACGCGTGCAACCTGTGCGACGTCATTTGCGTTCGTCAGAAAACAAATACAGATCGGGGAACCCCCAGATTACCGTGTTATCACGCAGCGCAATAAAAAGTTTGCCAGGGAATCACCGCTTAATCAAGAAATTTCAAGATTTTGAAATTTCCTGAGTCAAAACAAGACATACGATCTCAAGAAATCGTCAAGACAAGATTTCTTAAAATTTCTTGATTTTTTCCCAAGACAAGACAAAAAGTTGTCTTGTCGACCCCTAAGTGTTACATAGGAATGAACTGGTAACATTTAGGTATGTAACCAAGATAGAAAAATAAAATGGCGGCCTAATAAAGTATTTAAAAAATCAGCCTTATTAGATTAATTTCAAATTATTAGCATGTGTTGTAAAGATAAACTGGTAAAGTTATGGTAGGAATTCAAGATAGCGAAATAAAGTGGCGACCAAATAAAATATTTAACACAGGGATGCGCGAGACTAGTCTCGAAACGAGACGGAGGCTGAGACTTGACAATTAATTTCGGGACCACGACTTCTTATTCGAGACCGAGGCTATCTAGACTCTCAATCTCGAAGGAAAATACCAACATAACTAACAGTCGTAATTATTTTTTTCAAAAAATATTTTTTCGGAAGCAAATTTTTTTGAAAAATAATTTTTCCATTATAGATTTTTGTGAAAAAAATATACATTCCGTTAAAAAAATTAATATGTAAATAATGTGTACAAAATAATATATAAAACTTTGCATTTTTAAAGACATTTCGATACTAACCTTGCTGTAATGAATATGATTTCCATCAATTTACAGTTAAATATATTTTCAGTTAAATAATTATTGATATTATTTAAAATGACGTTATAGTTTATTATATATTACATTTTTTTAAATGAAAATGATTGGTTTAACCACTTTGTAGTATTAAAATAGTCGCAGCAAATCTCGCCAAAAATGTCTAAACAGATTTAAGTAATAATTTATATTTATATATTTTTGATTTTGTAGATCGTTATCTCACCGTGATTTTAAACCTGAGTTTAAGTTTTCGAAAATTACCTTTCGGAAAAAAAATTCATTCAAAAAAACGTTAAAAATAACCCCCAAAAAAAAAGAATTTGCCAAATTTAGGTCATTCTAGAAGCGAAATTAAAATTGATGTCTTTTTTATTCAGACTTCACATATCGAAAATCGTAAATTGCCATCCTGTTCTCAAATTTTAAAATTGTTTTTTTTTAATAATAATAAACACAAGTTACAAATTTGTTAATAATTTATTTTAGGGGGCTCGAAACTACAAAATCGAAAAACAAGTTTTCAACTTAAATATACATTTTCAATGGCTGAAAATCAGCTATTTTCATAAGGAGGTCTGCAATTCCGCAGTCTTCATCATGTCATCCTGTACTTTTTAAACTCATTTTAATGTTTATAAAAATTTACGATGATGACCATCTGACATTTAAAAAATCAGTGTATGTATTCTATTTTTTAACTAATAAAGTTACCACTAACAAACATTTATTTTATAGAAAATACGTTTCTTAACTACTAAAAAAACTTTATACATGTGGTTATAATTTCAAATGTACCTCGTTTACTTGTAGCTCATAGGTTCAGATTGTTCACATGGACATATTATGCTAATTATAGTAAAACACGAAATTTACCCAACATAATATATTAAATATACATTTAAATAAAAGGGTATTGCTTTACAACAACATATACGACATTCAAAATAGTCCTCCTCTACACAACTAAAAATAATATCATTACTATTAATATCTAATAATTATACATAGATGCAAAAGTTTTACATCACCCACTAATTATTAAGACTATCCGCAGTGAGCAAGAGAAATGTTAAGCTACTTGATTATAACCAGAATATAACTCTGTAACCAATACTATACTAAATATTATGAATTTGTGTAGAGAGATCTTATATTGATTGGACTAACATTGATGCCCTACTACATACATTCTTACTACTGTGGTTAAGTAATGAGTTGGAATATTATATTTTAGTTACACCAACGTCATAACAAGGTCACTATGATCAATGTCTCGAACATGCCCTGCATTTTACTTAAACGACTATCACGATCTCGCTCTTTTTATTATTTCTAACGGAAGTCAGGAGTCAACAATGTAATTCAATGCCAGTCCTGGTATTAGCCAGTGGAGTAGTTGTTTCTGTGATTCTATTCTATGCCTTTGCCCTAGACGGGGCTCTCTGGTTTATGGCGGCCTGATGAGCACTAAAAAGAGCGAAATCCCGATCGTCGTTTTACTAAAATGGATCATTGCGCCTTCGGCATTGCAGGACATGTTCCAGACGGGGATCGTAGTGTCCTTGTTATGACGTTGGTGTAACGTGAAATAAAACATATTTATTAACATTATTACTCTCAACGAAAGTCAGGAGTCAACAGTGTAAATCAGTGCCGTCGTAGTATTAGCCAGTGGAGTACAGTTGTTTTTATGGTTCCATTTTGTTGTATAATTAATAGTCAACAGCCAGTTTATTTGTATATTAAGTTTGTCAGGGGTGCAGTTATACACAGTGCACATACACGTCCTGGGGCTATGTATAGAGTGCCGAGGCCTAGAAGCAGTCAGTTCCAAAGATCTTTTTCGAACAGCTTTGTCATACTTTCTAATGTAATTCCTCCATCATAGTAGTTTATCCAATGTGACAACTTTCAGGAAACAAGTTAAACGCATAATTTTGTATTGTATATATTTATGTGCAATGCATCACACTACCATTTGAAGAATTTTTTTGTCTTTCATCTTCAAAGGGTGGTTACGTGGAAGAGCGACAGAATCGAACGGCGCCACTCCGAACTTATAAGAATTATAAGACAATTATTATAACTATTAATATTCACCCCCCGCCTATCAAACTGTTAAATCGTAACGTCTCTCCCCAAAACCTCGAGCACTTTCCTTGCACGAGTTAGGCAGCGTTATACGCTGTGTCCTTATTTTGTGTTTATTGTATTTTATTCGATTTGTATATTTTTCGAAATGTCAATTATTGTTCTGTTGATAATTGTTTAAGTAATACGAGATGAGTTGTCGTTTTTCGATGTCCAAAAGACAGCAGGTATATGTTATTTATTTTGGTACACCTAATATTGTCTATATATCTCCATTTAGTGGTTCCGTGGGTAGTCTAGATCATTTCTATTTACAGATTTTTTGAATTATTTTTTAAATAAAATATACATTCAGTTATTCATTTCTGTTTAAAGGCCTTACATTTTTCCACTTTACTGGAATGTTGAAATGTTTTTTTACCTTAAATTTTGAAGATTGATTGGGCCTGGGTTTCGAACCCATGCTTCTGTGCAAGTCAAAAGTTCGGTGAACAATTATTAGTTTAAATTTGAATTTTCGAGACCACTGAGATCGAGACTAAGAAAAACTAAGTAAACATTTTTCGAGGCCGAAACTGATCCAGTCTCGGTCTCGCGGGGGGTGACCTGGTTATATTTTAGTAAAAATCCAATATGGCGGAGTAACATGGCGACCTAGACTAGAATGTTAAAAAAATATTACTAAAAAACAAAGTACCAACCTCAAATATTTCACAATAATTAAATGTTTAGTAGAATTGATCTGGTAATAACAAACATTTTGGTACGAATCCAAGGAGAGAACCGATCCTATTGATTATTTTCTTTGATTTAACCCCGTTGACCACAACCACCTGATAACGATCTTCCAGGTATGATCTCACCCAGTCATGAGCATTCCCACGAACACCAATAGCATATAATATCCGAACCAGGAGGTCATGATCAATAGTGTCAAAGGCACTTCTTAGGTCATAGAATATTCCCAATATTTTATTTCTAGTGTTCAGCGAGTCATAAATAAAATTCAACCAGTCATCAATAGCTGTGATTGTCGATTTCCGTTGCCTAAAACCATTTTGGAAATCATTTAATAAATTAAACTTTTCCAAAAACCTTGCCAATCTCAAGGTGTAAGCCGCCTCAAACAAATTGCGGCCTAATAAAACATTTAAAAAATCAGCCTGAAAAAAAAAACTAAAGAGCTTTGATATAGAGGTAAACTAGTAAAATTCTGATACGAATTTAAGATGGCGGAACAAAATGGCAGCTAAATAAATTGTTTAAAAAATCAACATAAAAAAATCTTATGGAAATTAGATGTATTATAGGAATATACTGATAGAAACTCATGAGGGGACAAAATGTCAATGTAAAAATTATTTTTTATTTTTTATTTTAAACTATGCCTGAAAATCAAGGGTGGCATACATAGGAACTGGTAAAATATTGGTACGAATTCAATATAGTGGAACAAAATAGCGCCCAATACAAATATTTGAACACAGTATATATACATGTGTTACTAAATGACTATGTCTGGCACTAAATTGGATCACACTTCAACATTCCAAATAAAAGAAAACATTCCTAACGAGAGAAGTTTCGGGTAAAGGATTTACCGATTTTTATTCTAGAAAAACATTTGTCGAACATTAATTTGTTTTAGAATCAGTAAAAATAAAATGAAAACTTTCGAAGTTACAGTCATATAAAATTTAAACTGGTTAACCTTGGCTTAGAGCACAATATAGTAAACGTCGGTTTTTTGCACACACTGTGTATTTGATATAATTACTAAAAACGACAAATTTGCTTTTACTTTGTGCAACAGCTTATATCTCAAAAATAAAATTTTCTAATAATTCAATGTGTTATAGGCTGTATATTGCGTTACCATGATTTACATACCTCTCAGTTTCGTCGAAGTTCGGTAAATAAAAGCTTGTAAAATGTATTTATAAATTAGCAGAAAATTGATTTTTGGTTTTAGTACAGCCAAGTAAATATTTAACCCCAAGTGATAAGTTCCACTACTGAAGTCCCTGCTCGGAGAGACTAAAGTAAATATTCTGATTTCCGGCTATACAAAAATTAAGTATATACCTCGGGACTGTAGCATCTAGTTAGTAGTTCACGTAAACCATATTGTAGTTATCAGATTTTAAAACTTATAGAGCTTGGAAGTGACAAATTGAGATTCGAGTTGTACATAGAAATAAGTTTAATTTTTAGGAAAAAATACCTAAAAATTAATATCCTAAATTCGCATTTTGTTATCGTTCAAACAAACGTATTATTTTTTATTTGTAATTTTTTTTGTTAAATAAATATATCTATATCTACACTCAGGAAAATATTTAAATAAATATCGACAATAATGTCGGTATACGTTCCAATTCCTAATCATTTCTTAAGCATTTTGGGAGGGAAACAAATTATTCTTCACCTCATGTATTTCTTAGACCTTGACTATCTATGCGCCATCTGTTTTGTAGCTGCCTGTTTTTTAGCGGTTATAAAATATTGCCCGCATTTGCCGCAGAAATCAGTGCGGCGCCACTTGCTTGATATACATTGCTTTAACTAAATGCTTTCTTGTCTTACTCGTGGGTTGGTCTACTATAAGTCCCCGCTCATACAAAAGTTTTACCCAAAAAAAACCACAGGGTTTTTCTTTGGTTACCAACAAAGCTGCCAATCCTGTTTATAACATACAATCGACGCGTTTCGCTTCACATACAGCTTGAATAAAACATACGGTTTGTACAAAACATACAATTTGAATAAAACATCCGAAGAAGGTGCTTTAGCAAAATTCGTCATTTTTGTATGTTACAAAAGAAAATGGGAAAATTAGACAACTTTACTTTTTATCAAAAAATGTTAAAATGGATTTCCAGCAAGATAAAGGCCCATTAGTTCTAAGTAAAAAAAAATTAATTATAGTTCCTTGTCAACTTTTTAATATATAAAAGAACCTGGACGGGTAGGTGAGTTTTTAGTATATTCTAATTTTAAATTTAAATATTGAAAAATTCGATGTAGAAATGTTTTATATTTATTTCAGGTGTACTATGACAAGAGCAAGTCCTTTTTTGACAAAATTTCCTGTGAAGCTGTAGAAAGAGCAAAAGGTAAAATGCAAAGAACAGACTGGCGACAGGAAAGAAAACTTAATTCCGAGACATTCGGAGTCGCTGCTACAAGGAGAGGAGGGTAATGATTTTTATAGTAAAAATTTATCAAATATTGAGATTATGCTCTAAATTAATTTTAATAAGCAAGTGATTTATAATGTTTTCGTACGTTTGGTTTCGTAGTTTGTGCAAATAAATCAATTAGCTGAATAATATATATTGTTTCGGATTAGCCCGTAAACAAGCAGAAACCTGCTTACAAGTAACTCAGGAAAAGACCGGTTTTAGCTAAGGCTAGTAACTAGGTAACAGATAACTTGTCCTTATCTACTTGTTAACACTTTAAAATTTCGAAGTAAACTGAATCAAAATGTTGCCTTGCGGCGTTTTTATATAGCCTTTAGAAAATGATGGAATGATCTAGAAAATTCTAGAATAATCTAAATACTTCAAGAAGGATTTTTCACACCATTATAGTCGTTACATGGATAAAAACTAAAGTAAGTCTACTTCAATAAAATAACAAATAATAAATAAATTCGCCTAAAACTTTAGAAATCTATAACTAAGACTAAATTCATATCACTGCTCCCTCCAAGAACTCTTCATGACACCGAAATGTCAACCGCCGCACTGTTGTGTGGAGCTTGCAAAACTTCGGGGATATGCTTTGAAGGTAAAATAGTCTGATATTTATGGTTTTTGTCGTCAGGACTTTTCCAAATTCTCTTTAACAAATCATCTTTTATCACTTAAGAGCCACATAAAGCTGAGTATCCTTGAAATTTCTCGGATTTAGATGCAAGTTCTTGGTAACTAAGTCTTAGTGATTTCTCCTCTTTCAGCTTAACTATGGGACCAAAGTCTGGATCGTCTCTTTGAATATAATTGTCGGGTCCCTGTCTCTGTGAGAGTTTTGAAGTGCTATTTTTCGGCATATCAGAATCTTCGCGTTCCTCATGTCTATTATAATGTTTACAATATTTTATAAATTTTAATGTGAAAACAAAATTTCATGTTTTGAATATATCTAATTAAGACGTCCCAAAACATATACCTTTCTTGCAATTAGATTATATATGAATAATATCTACAATCAAATATTTTTTATAGTAAAACTTATCTGTTTTTCCAGATATCTATTGCATTCATCAGCTCACACTAATGAGGTCAAGGTATTTCTACTATACAAGCATATGCCCGCGTGACCCATAAACATGCTACACAAACATCAAATTACAATAATTTAAATTTAACATGGATTATATTGATAAACGTGAACATCTGGATTACCTAAAAAATGTCGAAGGGATTTAGAACAAAAAATGTGTTTACATATTGTTATGAAAGTCAACATTCTATTACAAATTGCAACATGAGAAAAGATACTTATATGAGAATGAGAATTATATTAACAACTTAACCAAATTAATGTCGAACAACGTTCCATAAAATATTTCAAAGGATGTCAAAAAGGTTTAGTGCATTTTATGAAACGTATTTGCGCGGAAGTAAATCAACCATCTGAAGTCGATGCATTAAAAAAAACAAATCCCGATATCGTACATGTACTTTTACACTATCAAAATCGAAATTAATATAAAGACCCCTTTCCACTTGAATGATAAATTTATACCAATTAAGAAGCCAAACTGATAAAGTTATTGTGGCTTGCAAAAGATTCGCTTAAGAAACAACACTTAATAATGACATACTAAATGAAACAAAATCGAGTAAGAAATTAATTGTGGTAAGCAGGTGTCCTACACCTGCTGATTAACTTGTTTATTGTTTTCGTTGTCAAAAGAAGTGTATTGAAAAATCTGTCGGTTGATCAGAAAAACAATTTTACAACGAACACTTTCGTGTTTTACAAAACATGACTCGACAGAATATTCATGTTATTTGTATAAATTATACCTTAATTTATTTTTTATTTATTTTTTTTAGCTATCGCGGACGAGGTGGTTTTCGAGGCGGCTACCGTGGTGGTTATCGTGGGGGCTATAGGTATCCACAACAACGCAGAACAAATGATCAGCAACAAAACAACCAACACAATCAACATGGTAAATAGATGCTATTTGTTTGTTGTATCTATAGTTTATTTTGTTTACATTAATTAAGAAAATAGTGAAAATGTGGAGTTTTAAATTTTGTCGATGCAGGTATAGTCCACAATGGTTTAAAGAGACAACACGCAGCATTTGAACTTCATTGGGGTAGTGTTTTAACTTTTTGTTTAAAAAAAAAAATTCAAAATATCCGCAACGAAACCATGTCTAAAATACATATAGTTAAAGAAATGACAAAAAAACGAGCTACAAAATACGGCGTCTGATTAATTTTAGTATATAGAAGACATATTTTTGATTTTAACACAAAAAACGTTTTGGTTCTCCAAAAAATAAGAGTGTTTATTAAGTAGGCAAATTTAAAAGGATAAATCTTTGCTCTGTTTTAAGACTAGTAATTTGTATAAACTTAGGCCCCAGTGGCTTTCTTTGCAAGGTACATGGTGCTAAAAGTTTAAAATTTTTATATGGTAAAAACTACTAAATTAACCTAATGCATAACCTAATATAATAAATATTTTTAAATACTAACTGGGTTTTACCTTATTTATAAATGTAGCTCAAGATTTTTAGAGGTTAAAGTAAGTGAAATAATTAAAAAATTATGTTTGAAAATTTCTTGACTGGAGAGTTTTTGAAAAAAATACATTTTATATTCTCCCCTTTCGTGTAAACTTAATGGACGTTGTTAGTTACTTGAAACTCAACAAATATTGTGTACGAAATAGGTTATATAAAAATTAAAAAATATTTATAAAACTATTTTACTGAAATTTTAATTTTCTCTATAGCGGTTTTTTTATTATTTCCATAAAAACAATCTCATACTCAAGTTTACCAATTATATTTTCACAAAAGTTGCCCCTAAAATATAATTTAAGTCTTCTCAAAAATGACTAATCAAGTAAGAAATTGTCAAACTACATTTTTTTAAGTGTTTTTACATGCTTTAATTACTGGAGTTGCCAAATTGAGAAAAAAAGTCAAAAGCGTCCCATTTGTTTGTTTAAAACGGAAAAATACACATAACTTCGATGGTGGTAAAGTTGAAAAGGTAGTATTTTAAAAAGTAAGATTTACAAGGTTGTTGCAATTCATAGTTAAGTAGCTTTTACTATATAGGAAATGCAAAATTTTAACACCCTATATCTCGAAAACTAAGCCATAGAGAACTGATTTATATAATTTTTGATCACAGAATGGAGCAAAGATTTATCCCTCGGAGTTTTGCCTTCATACTTAATAAACACCTTTTAACATTTTTTATTTTTCTCCCACTATATAAGATTCATCTTTTTCATAATTAACTTCGAATGAGGTTGCTTTTATTTGGCGATAGTAATGTCAATCGTTTCCCGATCTAACTAAAATTTATTGTTTAAACGTTCACAAAGAAAGGATAAAGATCATATTTTGAATATGACTATAAGTGAACTATATGAATATACAAATTTAGATTAAGTAGATTAAGCACCAATTTGAACATGTTGTACAAAGCATGTTTTTAATATATAAATATATATTAATAAAAAATCATAATTTTCTCGAAGTGAACCGTTTTTTTTTATTCAGACTTCAGGAAAACTGTTATTTATATGCGTTTTTCGTCAAATTAAAGAAAACTGTATTCCTTAAAACACTATGCGCACATAATATGCAAAATGCTAGTTGTTAATCACCTACAAAAAATATCTTTAGTATCTTCAAATACAACTATTATTTTACAATTTAAAGTTAGCTATTTTGTAATCAGGCGTACGCAAACGCTTCATTTTCGGGATAGGTTGTTAAAATGTTAATGTATTTGTTTGATTTTTTATATATCGTATAAAATATCGTAGACAATTTTGTCTAAACGTCGAGAAAAACAGTAAGACTATTCAAAATGGATTATTTATTACCAGAATTTCCGTGAACTGAGAACAAAACTTGACGAATTTCTGAAAAGAAGCATAACATCCAACTAAGAAGTAATTGCTCTGATATAGTCATGGTTAAATGATTGCTTTGCAAACTCTGAGCTGTGTCTCTGATAGATATCAAGTATATCGCCGAGACAGATGTTACGTTCATGTTGTTAAACTAAGCATCATCATGTGTTGTATATACTTTCCACCTGGTTTTTGCACTGAAGCTTACCAATACTTTTGTGACAAGACTGAAAATTTAAGTAATAGATATGTACTGCGAATTTTGTTTTGATGGGTTCAATCTTCCTGGTGTTTCAATTCAATGTTTTTCTTGAAGCTTCATCATACTAAATTCTATTGTAATGAAAAAAATCCGCTGTTAGATGTAATTTTTGCGATAAATTCAACGATATCAGTTATGTGACGATCCACTATTTAACCCCGATGTTCATCAACCAGCGCTAGAAAGAAGGATCGATTTACATTTTTCGAAACCAAACAGGTTTCAACTCCTGTGAATGTCTTATCACTTCTCAAAAAAGATTTTAGCGCTTAACTCATTTTATCACCCAACTGACTGGTCTTTCTTATGAAATAGTGAATACCTTGATTCCCTGACTAATGTGTTATGTACAAGAATTTTTGACGGAATTGAAAAGTGTGTTCCCAAAAAGTTAAGAGCATCTGATAACCTAAGAATCTCAAGTAGTTCTGGACTTACATTACAAACCTAAAGCAAGATACCAGAATGCCTTCGTCCATGAAATTGGGAAGCATTTTTCGTGAACAACCTACAGATATTGCTATCGCATTTGCGTCACATTTCCAATCGTGTTATAGTGATCAGAGAGATATGGACATTAACAGGCTAAAAAAACCTGGATTCGTCAAAGGGAGCCTGGTCTGATGACGTACCGCCTATATTACTGAAAATGTTTGATGCTCTTGCACACTTGCATTTGTCGAAAGCTTGCTTTTGTTACTGTGGAAACTGGAGGACATTGGTAGATCTGGCAACAACGATAATAAAGAGTTATTATTTGCAACTCGAGATCCCGCGAAATTGTGGTGACATCTGGGGTCACCCAAGGATCTCATATTGGTCCAGTGCTTTTTTACTGTTTGCTAACGATGTCGTTTTGTCTGCTGTACGCTGACGATATTAAGTTTTATAACGTTATTGACGCAGACTCGGTTTACCTGTAGAAAGATATGGACAATTTTGCAATATGGTGTGTAACTGTTTAAAGCTGAATACTGACAAGTGTGGTAATATTCTAATTGAGACGGAGTATACTGTCAACACTCTCACAAAGAGAAAAGTAATGTAAATTGTGCAAACATCATTGATTTAAAAAGAACAATTCGTGGTTATGGAAGTTTGTGTATGTGGTATGCAATGGATAAAACCGGAATATTACAAAAATTTACCGAACCTCACCAAACGTTTTTTGATCGTATAATTATTGTTCAACAATCTCTTCGGATGTGTTTTAGCTCATTGCAGGAAGCTTTAGCGTAACTACTGAGGCAGATCATGAGGAAACGTCTAAAAATTATACTCATTGCTCTAATACACCTCTTTCGAACCTAACTTTTAGCGGAGATACCACAACAGACGAAACAACTGATGATTCAGTTGAATACACTGTCAGATATGGTAACTCTAAAAATCGGGAAGTGAAAGACGAGCTCAAGAAGTACAGTTCTATTCAGAGAAAAGCGCTACAAGTCTTATAACTTGTTTTCATCACATTTGCTTGCAACCGGCTTTTGCACTTGACGGGTTTTTACGTTGTTACTTGCTAGAGGTTATAACATGCCAAACATTCAAAGCGTTGGTGCCAGAGCTGTTACGAGGGATCCGGCCGCCTTTGCGCCAAGATTTAAAATACCGCTCTTTAAGAAAATACAAAAATACATATTTTGTATTATGTGTACTAAATATTATTCAATTTTAAGTTATATATGGGTAAAACACAAACACAAGTGTAACCCTTGAAACAATAACTCATAACTCAAGTTATCAATTATATTTAAATGGACTTTTTACAAATATCATTCTCTATTGAAATAATCAGTTGTAACCCCTTTAGGGTAATTAAATTATTTTAAATATCATTTACTTGAGATATTGTAGAAAAAGTAGATTATTAAATCATTGACGAAAGAACCTTAAAAACGTATTTAAAGAAGTATTGTAAAAATACATTTGACCCAGTTAGGGACGGAATTTCAAAAATTTAAGAAACAGATTTTTAAATAAATCTTTTTGAAAGCCGTGGACGACAGAGTCGTTTAAAAAACTCATTTATTACAAAGAGATTGTAAAAAAAAATTAATTATTTTTTACGTCCTTAAAGATGGAATTTCGAATATTAGGGAAATTGTTTCTAAATAATTATTTTTAAAAGCCATTGGCAAAGGAATTATCTTAAAATCACATTTAGTTGAATATATATTTTCTAGCTATCCCCTTAACATTATTTTTAGGACTAAATCCTTTAATGAAGAAAATTTTAGTTGAATATATATTGTAAAAAAACACATTCCGCCATTTTTATCCTATTAAGGGAAGTCGGGTTTGAGTGAAGAACTGTTCTAAAATACCTTTAATTTGAAAGGTATTGTAAAAAGTAAAAACATAGTTTATCCTTTTAGGGACAATTACAAAAAAATCTTATCTTTCACCTGTATCACAAAAACTCGTCCATGCCAAATATAAACGATTTCAGAAATAGAATTTTTTTTATGTATTGTGTAGGTATAGATAAAACAATAAATAAATATTTTTTAATTTTGATTCTAGAAGATTAACAACCAAATCAAAAATTAAGTAAATATTTTTTTTGTCTAATAAAATTACTTTTAAAAAACAAACCACTTTTAAAATTTATAGTTAATTTAACAAACTACAAAAATAGTTTATTCACAAATATCATGAATCACAATTTTTTCCTATTTTGGCCGACCCAAGAATCGCTGTCTTTTGTGCATGTACAATGTGCCCACCCATAAGAAGGGCCCTGATTGGTGATGAGGAAATAAGTACATAGCGAGATTTAAGGCAAGTGAACGATATATTTTAATATAAACAAGAACAAAATTTTACATGACTAAGAAAAATACTTAAATATGCAAGAACAATCAACAAGACGTAAAAAATTAATCTTTTATCATAGCATAGCGCCTTCTTTCTGGATTACTTGATTCAGTGTGTTGGGCGTTGAGTTAATTATATTTACCACAATATTGGGATCAAGTTCTTCCCAGCACTGATAGGTTGTTTCCCACTGTTCATCAGACTTTTGAGGCCTAAATTTACGTCTATATTTTTTTTCACTATCCCCAAATGTTCTTTATCGGATTCATATTTGGACCGTAAGAAGGCCAAAGCAATACTTCCACATTATTTTAAAACCACTGTCTTATTGGCAGCATGGACAGCGCAATTATTATGTTGGTAAATAAATGAGTCATTTGGATATAATTGGGCGACTGATGGGAGCATTATGTGTTCCAAAATATATTTATACTATTCTGCATTAAACCTGCCTTCTATGCGATAAATAATTTGCTGTTGTCTGGCCGGTATACACGAATTTGGCCATTATAGGTGGATTGAAAACTCTAGATCGGTGAACACGACCCTGTTCCAAAATTATGGCTGAAAGTATACATAGTTCAAGGCAAATATTAGCCTTCCCTGTCTTTGCTTTTCCGTCAATGACATTTTTTTGCAGTCACTCGGATTTTTAATTCTGAATTGCTAATTCTCCTACTGGCCGCGGGCTGCAATCCAAGAAATCCTGTGGCAATCACAGTATCCCTAGACACTGCAAAAGGAGTTTGTCTCAGGTGATCTATGACGGCCGCATCCTGTTCTGCGTTGGAAACCCTGTTATATCCTAATTTCTAATGTTCCCTCTAACTCTCATCGTTTTTTGATTTTTAAAATGGTCGATTTAGTTTTCTCGTGTCGCTTTGCTAGACCAACCTTCTATTCTGGTAATTATCTGGGCTTTTTCAACTACGGCTAGTGGACCAGGCATTTTTATATTTATACACAAAAAGATTATTGTGACTTTGTCAACTTGGTAACTAAAGTAATTTTGAAATTTTTCTGCGGCACCGAAAATCACTTTTCTCTGAATAGAACTGTACTACGCACTCTATTAGACACTCAATAGTAGCGGGTCATAAATATTTACTGGAATAATCGTTTTACTAAAATTTCTGAAAGAAAAATTAGAACAAATTTGTTGGCCAAAAAAGAACAACAGTTACCGTTGACAGAGTGCATATATTTTTTGGACCAATAAATATGTTGGGTTGCATTCCCTTAAAAATACCTAAATATAACCGAAGGGAAATAGAAAATCGATATAAAGCTGTTAAAAAATTAAAATGCATTAAATATTTTTTAGATTTGTTCTAGAAGTGGTTTTAGAAACTTTATAGCCTCAATTACAGCTAGATTCGGCGCCAATTCTAATATTTTGCTGTGTATGTTAGTAAATATTTTATAAAAATAATAGTTTATTCGTTTACTTACTTACATACCCTTACATACCTATTAACCTTCAAGGGCTTTAAAAAAATACGACGAAAGACTATTTTCCTTTCTTGTACATCATAAATTCCTAGCATTTACCGTTACTAATACAGTTCAAGTTTTTGTTTGGTGTTTGTTTACTTGATTTAAATAAATTTTATTTAAGTCGAGTAATTTATTTTACATATACAAAACTTAAATCTAGAAGTGTGTGTACAACAAGGTGGGTTCATTCATTCATCACAGTTTCGAAAATTTTTCAAAAGGTAAACATTATGACTACTCCAGACACGTGGCAGAATTAGTTTTGAGCTGAATATCAAGCAATTAAAAATTAAGTTATAGAAAAGGTTTCCTTCCGGTCGGGTTGCCCTGGCTGGTATTAATATTCCAATCCTTCAAAGAGATTAGGGGAATTAATCTGGGAGTGGGTTATTTTATAGAGTAGCGTTCAGTCGCCTTGCTTTCTACGAACTTCCAGTGACTTAATAGGAAGGTAATGTTGTATTTGTGGATATTCGGTTGTTGGATCTAATAAAACGCAAAAATGTGTGTTGAGTTTGTTCAATTTTTTCAATGTTAATTTGGTAACAAGGTGGCCAGACTAAGGAGCATATTCTAGAAGTGGCCTGCTGGTATAAAGAACCGTAACAGAAATAGGATCCTAAAAGTTACTAGAGTTTCTCTTAACAACGCCCAAAATGTTAAATGGTGGTGAAATATCCACAATGCGAGGCACAAAGCTCAAGGTGTCGCTTCAAGGTCAGGGATAGTTTCAACATTTTCCAACGTGGAGTTGTTTATTTTATAGTACAAATCTATGGTATTTCGACCCGGATAACGTGACACTTTGCAGTATCGAATTTCGTGCCACTCTTTACACGCTACAAGCCAAGCTGTCCAAATCTGTCTGAGGTTTAAGACAACCAAGCTCACTGGACACAAATGCGTAAGATCATGCGCAAAAAGAGAGCTTGTGCAGTAGTATCTCATTATTAACCTTGCCAAACGTCTTTGAACAATCTCTGTATTTAGAATGTATCTGACAACTTCTCTACAGCGCGTTTGACAAGAAGTCTGTATACGCTAATAAATCGAGTTGTGTGGACTTTTTAGTAAGAAAAACAAATAGGTGTTCAACCACACAAGTATTCAACAGTCTGTAATTATATTTTCAAAAAACTTTGGAATTGTGCTCAGTATGCTGCGGTCTATAATTTCTAATATGTGACTTATCACCTGACTTTAAAATGGGCTTAACAAAGAATGATTTCCAACATTCAGGAAACTTGCCAATATGAAAAGATGTTTTAAATATGACAAACAAGGGTCTTTTGAGAATAAACCAACAGCCTTTCAGAAAACTAGCGGATATGCCATGAGGACCAGATCCCCTGTGATATGTTATGTCCATAATTGAATGTCACTCAGTTTACAGTTAAGAAATACTTTGTGAACATGACAGTAGAAGTCACGTTCCCTAATGTGATCTCGATGTCAAGTTTTTACATAAAGCTTGTTATGCTGAAAATTCCTGGTAATCCTCTCCAGGACCTGTGGATCCTATTTGTTTTATGGGCAATATTTTTTTGATAAACATTTCATGTTTCAGTTCTGGTGAGAACCACATAACACAATATAATGGAAACAGACTTGCTTCGAGTTGTAAAGTTTGCAGCGCCATATCTCCTAAATAATAATATTAATAATAATACCTAACTAAATGCGCCCAATGCGTCCTTCATTTATGTATCACCCTCTAACTTTGTGGTATATTAATTTATTAACACTTTTTTTTTGACAATACGGGGCAAATATAAAGAACCAAACCTGGGAAATATATACATATGTTTTTTTTTCAAATCATGGGATAATTCTTTAAAAATATGTTTCAAAAACTTAAAGCGGTTTTTTAATTTTCGAGATAAGTCAATATGGCAGAAAAATAGGGAAAAAGAAATAGTCATATACAGTATTTTCACCTCAACTTGTGCTATATCTTGACTTATCCCTAAATTCAAATTTAAATTGGTTTATTGTCTAACAGAACAATTTCCAGTCAACAGACAATATATTTAAAATAATTATCTTAACAAATAACAAAACTAAATCATAAGAGAAAAAAATAGGATTAATTGAAAGTTATAATACAATTACTCTCAAATACATATAATACTTACATAAAACATGATATTAAAGATTATTATTACTTATCGCTAATATAGTTTGATATACAGTTTTCCTAAACTTATATAATGACATATTCCATATATCCAGGCTGGTGTGATGCGTAAGAGAGTAGAACAGTGAGCAGGATCTATATTATGGTGCTTTCTTTGCAACATTTGTTAGAGAAGTCGGTAGATAGAACTGATTTTGATTTCGTGTGTTAAATGTCGGTACAAGAAAGTTTATTTGCTCTAGTAATTCTGGCGAATCAATCTTATTATTACAAAGTTTATATAAAAAAATTGACTAGCTAATACAAAGCTTTTTAGGAGTGGTAGGCAATTAAATATATTCAATAGTCTACTTTGTTCGATATCCCTTTCAGGGTAAGCACCATCAGCCTTGAAGGACAGGAATTTTAAAAAGCGTCTTTGTATCCTCTCGAGTCTATTTATATGTCCGTTATAGTTGGGAAACTATATGACTGCAGCATACATCAACCTGGACTTGACTAGCGAGTTATAGAGAGACCAGAGGCAAGACAAATCTCTGAAGCCAGACGCCGACCTGATTAGAAACCCAAGAAATTTTAGAGCACACCAAACGACAGTGTCAATGTGTTCATTAAATGTCAATTTCTTATCAGCAATAACCCCCAGATCCCTGACCGAGGTACAATCGGGAAGTGGGGAGCCATTAATTGAGTAGACATGGGTAATTTCATGTGATAAAAGAGAAATCGACATTTTCCGCTTGTAGTTATGTACTCTCTTGACTTAAAATTTTTGTATTCTACAAATTGAACTCTTTCTGCCAGTTAGGATTAAGATTACTATGAAATCCCAAAGAAAACATTTTTTTTAAAAATGAGTCCTAAGTCCAACTTGTCAAAGGCCTTCGAGAAATCTGTGTAAATGACATCTAGTTGACGTTTTCGATGAATTGCTTCATATGCCTTCTGCATAACGGACGCCAAGTTACTATTTGTTGATCTTTGATGAAAAAAGCCGTGTAACAAATTCCTAACTTGATAAAAAAGTTTTTCATATACACATATCTTAAACGCTTTTGAAAAGTTGGACAAGATTGAAATCGGACGATAATTTACAACTCCTTTATGTATTGGACAGATTTTAGCGCGTTCCAGCATTCAGGAAACGTGTTTAAAGTTAGAGATAAGTTAAATATAATACATAATGGTTTAGCTAAGATACGTGCGCAGTCGCGAACTAAAAAGAAGGGGATTTTGTCAGGGCCTGCTGGGTTTTTATTTTTGAGCTTAAACAAGGCTGCAGCCACGTCACTCTCACTCAGATGGTTAATAGTAATATTTCCATAAATACTCTCGTTACTTTCGTGCAAATCAGGATCAGAGGAATTCACATATACACTCTTAAAATAATCAGCAAATGCATTTACCACAGCGTCAGGCGATTCAAGAGTAGTATTATTCCATTTCATGGAGGTTGGTATTCTAGATTTCCTACGTTTTTGTTGAATAAATTTTCAAAACTGTTTTGGATCCCGTTTTATTGATCCTTCGGTTTGATTAATGAAATTTTTATAAGCAATATCAATTTTGATTTTTATTGATTTCCTGACCCTGCTGAATGCATGGTAATCATTAGGTGACCCAGTAACCTTCCATTTCTTGTGTCGACGTGCCTTCTCCTTTAAGTCATTTATAATGGCTTTGGTATACCAAACAGGATATGAGCGTTTGCGTTGATATGACTTACAAAGTGGTACTGCTTGGTCAAAAAACTATAAATTTTAGAATAAAACTCAGAGACTGTACTGTCGACATTGTGGAGGAGTGACAAGGATCAATTGATATAATAAAGGATAGTCTGCCTTAGAGAAATTATATATTTGCCTACTGGATTGGGTAGAAAGTTAAGATCTAGAACACTGCCATCAATATCCATCTCAACATTCAGTACAGGGTGATGATTATCCTCAGATACAAGAAGCATATCGTCCCCACTAACTGAATACTGCATATTAGATATAACGAGATCAAGTATATTGTTATAGGCATTGCAAATTTCATTATATTGAGTAAAGCCAGATAATGCTAGAAAATCCTTAAGTAAACCAAACTTAGGACTATGTTCATTACCTATGTTCTGGAATTGTGTGTTAAGGTCACCCAAGATCAGTATTTGGCATTGCGAGTGATGCTAAATGCTGAAATGAAATCAAACAATATCTGATAGTACATTAAGGAAGGGTTAGGTTGTAAATAAATAACAAATACAAAAAGCACACATTGATATTCTACGACTTGACGGGGTGTTTTATCATCACTAATGCTGATCTGCTTGATAGGGCTTGTTTTTCAGATTTTTAGCATTCTTCGTAATCGCAAGTTTGAGTTCTGTAGAGCTACATATAACCTTAACAGGCCTTGGTTTGCTTCCAGAAAGTTTACCCAAACGGAAGGCTGAGAAGCTATTTTCAGAACATTGAATTTGAGGCGCGCAAGTTTTAATTACTTCAAGAACCTTGCCACCCAAGTCACCGTCTGTTTCCGGACAGTTAAAAAGCATTATATTGCACTTCCTGCTCTCCCTCTCTTGATATTCATGAAACAGTCGTTCCACACTAGCTTCGGTCGAGTCCCCGACAGCATTAGCTGAATGGTCGATATTTTGCCTCAGTGAGTCTACTTTTTCCCTGAGAAGGCAGACATTTGATTTTAAAAGCTAGTTCTTCTCTTCGACCTCCTTGAGCATTTTTTTTAGATACATGATCTCAAACTCAAGTGATTTATCAGTAACATTAGAACAATCAGTGGTTTGTTTAGATGGTTGACTTACTTGGTCTTTACTGATGGGATTAATATTTTTTGATTTGCATAGAGCCTGAAGAACAATTGCTCGAAGTTCATCAGTGACAGTCTTTACTCTACTACAATCTTTGCAGATGGGAGGCTTACAGCAGTCACATGGGTAGCCAAATAGCTTGCCTTTATCCTCCTTTGGTATGTCCCAGGCATCACAGACATAGCAATTTAATTCACTAGAGGACATTTTTTCGCTATCCGCGAAACGTCGGTCGAACGGAACTCCTGATGTGTGGTTAAATTTTAGTTGAAATTGGTTCAAAGATTGACTAGTGAATAGCTTTAACATATACAGATAAAAGTGTTTTTAAGTTTAAAAATCACAAGAACAAAAAGAAAAGTGAGATTTTTCGGGATGTAAACAAACGAAAATAAACGTGTCGTGTTTTTACGAAACTTGCAAACAGTTACAGATGTATAAGAACGTCTAGGACAACGATTTACAACACAAAATTTATTATTTTCGTCTATCTTCCGAATTGACAAAACATTTTCACACACCAACAAAAACGTAAACAACAAACATAACCCTCCTCTTCTTGTGAGTAACTCCTAACTTTATAGTGTATTAATTTATTAGTACTTTTTTGACAATACAGGGCAAATAAAACGGACCAAATCTGGGAAATATATACATATATTCTTTTTAAATTGAAAGTTTTTTGTTTTCAGATGCAACCTATAAAATAAAAATCTATTTTTTTAAATTATGGGATAATTCTTTAAAAATATGTTTCAAAAGAGGTTTAAATCATAATCATAATTTTAAAAATTTGTGTTTATTTTAAAATGCGCACAAGCAGAAAACATTCCAATTAAAAAAATATATTTATATCTTTTTCCTAAGTTTCGTTCTTTTTACTGACACTGTATTAATTATCATTTGGTAATAAAATACACTACAAAGATACATGGTGATACATAAATGAAGGCCGTTTTCCCTTTAGGTTCACCAAATGTCTCATTGCAAATAGAAAAACAGTTCCTACTTCGTAAGAAAATAAATACTCATTTTTTTTTTATTTCAAAACTATAATTTGATATCACAATAAAAAAATTAGAAGTCTTTTTTAAAATGCATATAACTAGTGGTCGTGTACTTCATTAATAAAAAGGTTATGTGATACAATAATCAATTTTTAACTTTAAATATAAGTCATTACATTATAAAAAAATATCTTGTCGGGCACCATATGTTTGTGTTTTATTTACCATTGTATATAACATATCTATCGCTATTATTATTTTTAAACCTAGATTTTGTAAAATATTTATTACACATAGATAAAACCTTAGAGTAAGAATAAAAATAGAGTTTATTATTTACATATTTACCTACTGACAAATTTACCCACTGCCAAGATTACCTCATAGTATAAGGTCGATCGTACGGTGATGCCAAGCCTAGCCAGGTACTCCCATGTTTATACAATTTATATTACGGTGGATATGTTTAAACACGATGCAACAATATTATCATGCAAAGAATTGTAATGCTTTTCCAATATTATTTTCTAAGCAGTATAAAGAAATTACTTTTACTGCAAAATACAAGCTAAAATACCCAAAGCCTCAGATCAGATTACCCCACTAACAAAAGTTTGAATAAGATAGGACAACCCCGATCGATTATTCCAATTATTAGACCATCCCACTTTCATTGATCTGGGATTCTTGTAGTAGAGTAGTACAATAGTCTGCGGTGCATGGCTTAAAAACAAAGTTGAACATTAAAGAAACTAATTTGAGAACAAAATTTAACAGAGAAGTTAATTGAATTAAAATTATCATTAGGTACCCAGCTTTTCTTAGCTTCACTACTACATGTGTTTTAATGTATTATTGTGTAATTGTTGATCTGGTTGAAATCTTCTAATTATTTGTTGTCTTACTTCAAGATGCAGTGTTCTAGAGGTGCGGTAAGATTAGGATAACAGTGACTTTAAATATTTTTAAGTTTTATTTACTTTATCTTGGACCCTACAAAACTAGGAGCTTTAGTTGGCCTAACTATAGTGCGGCAATGTGAGTTTGCAAAAAAATACCCGTTTATGTTTGGAATTGTTTTTAATCACTAAATAGACAGCTAGATTTCCTTTTCCAGTTGACTTGAATCCGGTTCAGTAAATATTATGTTTATTTCGGCGGGGTCATGTGATAATCCTCAGAAGCGAAATGATACAACAAAGTCTCGGAGGTGATTTTTTTCATGATTACAATAGTTTTTTTCCTATCAGAGAATTAAAATAATTATAGAATAAAGTGGCATAGCGGACCAGTTCGACTGATAATTGTCTTTCGAATAAAAAAAATAGGTATATCAAAATTATAAATCTTATCTATATAGAAATATTTTCGTGTTCAACATTATTCCCAATAATCGCCTAGATGCTATTATATGCTAACCTAACTTAAAGTATTATCTACTGGGTAATAGTCGAGAGGTGTCTCACGCCCAAAAAACAGTGATTTTAAAATTTACTAGATTTTGAATGATATCTGGGGAAATAATATCACTTGAGTTGAGCCAATTTTTTATTTAATGTGTTGTGAGGTAAAGGAATTTAAATGCTGATCCTTTGAGTAATCAAAAGTAAAAATGTGAAACATGTCCTAAACTGGTTAGAATTTAAGATTTTTTTTTAATTTAGCTATGAAATTTTCATATTGTTATCCCATGAACAATATGAAAATTACCTATTCTATTTTTGTCTAATAACGCTCGCTTCTTTTTACTGCCCTCGCGAGAGGACTAGAATACTAGTCGCAAAAAAACATGTTTTCTCAATTCCGTCGCTCTGTTTGTCGGTTTGTCTGTTCGCCACAAAGCTCAAAAAGTATTTATCCTATTTACTCTAAATTAAAAGTCATATACACGGATGACGTGGTAATATTTTGGTAAAAATCCTCTACGTCGAAACAAAATGGCGGCTTATTGAAATGTTTATTATTAAAATTGTTAAATTATTACCGAAAAACTACTTATCCAGTTTACCTCAAATTTTTCAGAAAAATTGGGTGTGACATGACCTTCAACTGGTAAGTTTTGCTACAAATCCAAAATGGTGGACTAATAAAATGTTGTAAAAGTCAGTGCAAAAAATTACTTCATCAATTATGTTCAAATTGTGGTCAAAAATCAATTATTATATAGGGATGAACTGCCTAATTAAATGTTTAAAAATTCGGTCTGAAAAAAGTACTTATTGGATTGATTTTAAAGTTTACACAAAAACCAAGGGTGCTAAAAAAATCTTATGTAAATTTTTTTTGAAGAGCCATTATTGTGGAACAAAATGGCGGTATAATAAAATGTTTAAAATGTAGTAAAAAGTAGCCTCTTATCCGAAGTTGAAATTTTGCATAAAAATCAAGTGCGAAACAGAAGAAATGGAAAAATTGTATCTATTATATGTGGCAAAACAAAATGACGGCTAAGTAAATGTTTACTGAGCCGGTAAATTTCCATTTTCTTGAATAGAAACCTTTTTATGAAGAAAATTAATAAAAGTCAAATATTTTTTTGCAGATTTACAAAAATAAAAAATATTTAAATATTAAATTAAAAATATGTTAATAAAGAGCAAAAACAAAATGTAAAAAATGGTATACTGGAGTATCGAAGCTCTATCTACGTTTTTATCTAAGTATATATGGAAAATGAATGAATATTTGTATGTATGTATCTATGTTAGATCTGGACAAAAAAGTTGTTGAGGTAAAAAATGTAGGTTTATTTAAATCTGAACGATTGTTACATATATAAATAAAACTGTCTTAATGAACGCCCTTTGTGTTGTGAAAATACAAATTAAACATGCCTTAAAATTTTTAAAAATATGATTAATTATTTATCACAAGAAATGTTCTTATAAAATTGTCTCAATTTTACAACAAATAATAGAAATAGATACGTTCCCTTAGTGGAAATCCAAGAAGTGTTTTAGCATTCAAATTTTGAAATTTGATTTTGAACCTTTGTAGACAACACAGTGGCGGCTCGTGAGTATATTGAAGGGTGAGGCTACATGAGGTTAATTTTGTTTAAATGTGAATAAATTTCCACGTCACCCATGAGGTATTATTCTGCGACGCGTTGACCTTTTTTTTAATGGAGGTCATCGCCAATAGCCCTACTAAACCATTAAAAACTAAAAAAATAAACTCTAAAAAAAGTAAATAAAAAGTAAACAAAAGTAAAATATGTACACCTATCACTAAAATATAGCGGTGATTGCGATAATAAAAACATAATTTAGTTTATTAAAACTTAAAATAAATAGTTGTATGAAATAAGATAAAAAAAGCTACTTTTTGTACATTAAATCTATACGTCTGTCTTTTAAGGTTGCAAATTTATCTATAATTTGGTCGTAAAAGTTTTGGTCTTCACTAAGTTCTGACAGTAATTCCTGCTCTATTGACATCATTGCTAAACCCGAAAGCCGTTCTTGTGTCATTGTGTTTCTTAGGTAGGTTTTGATACGTTTAAGACATGAAAGATTTCGTTCGGCCGATACACTTGTTGCGGGAATAGTTAAAACTAAATTAAAAAGCTTATATGCTTCCGCAAAAATTGCTTTAAAATCTTTAAATAACAAAGCTAGACTTTTTTCGACATCTAAATTTGAAAATTGTTCATCCCTATACAATACAGAAAGCTCATTCTTTAATCTATCTCTGTCAAAAATGTTTGGATAATTTTTTAATAAATTATTTAATAAGTCGTCTGGAAAGCATTTAACATATTCCGAATATTTTGTGCAATCGACTAAAGCAAAGAAATTTAAATTATTTAAATTTTCAAACCGCGTCCCTAATTGAAGAATTATACAATCTATTATTTCGAAATATAATATTTTATATTTAGTAAAAATATCAAAGTCGCTAGAACATTGCCCTCGACGTGTGTTAGTTGGCAGAATAGTGGCTTTTTTAGCAATATTGAAAAGTTCTTTGAAATGGTCCTCGTTTCTAAATTCAATAATTCGTTGCTTGGCAAGGTTTATTTGCGAAATGCAGTAATTTATATCTAAATGCTTTAACTGTAATATTTGACACAGTACATCAGTACAACTAAAAATTTGTTTATAAATATGCGTTAAAAGGCAAAATTCGAAATCATTAAAATGCTTTAGAAATCCTTTTGCACCATTAATAGATTCTGTTCCAGAACTTAAGTCATTAATAATAGTTTCAAATACTATAATTAAATTGTCCCATTCATTAGCCACTAAGTTTAAAATTTTAGACCGTGTATACCATCGCGTTTCTACAGCTCGCGGAATTCTTTTACCTACTATCTGATTAAGCACAAAAGACCGTTTTGGAGATTGGTGGAAATAATTTGGTATTCCTAATAAAGTGGCAAAAAATATACGACTTTGGGTAATCAGTTTTGTTCCCTGTTGTAAAACTAGATTTAATCTGTGGGCGCAACAATGAGTAAACATAGCTAAAGGAGCAATAGATCTAACTTTTGTTTGAAGCCTATTTATTTCACCTGCCATAACACTAGCCCCATCGTAACACTGCGCGACCAATTTATTTTTAAAGTCATAAGGCTCTAAGCTGTTTTGTATTAAATGAAAAAGGCTCTCTGCTGTTCTATTATCGCTAACGTCAAAAAATCCTAAAAATCTTTCTTTTAAAGATCCGTTGGTCACATACCTAACTGTTATCGAACACTGTGATTTTTCTGTTATATCAGTACTATCATCCGCAATTACGCCAAAAAAACAACAATCGGTGTCATTGATTTCTTTTTTTATATATTCTTGAATATAGTCATGTATGCAACCAATTAGTTCATTTTGTATAGTCTTAGATTGTCCCGTAAAAATATTACTAAATTTAGCACAATGTTCAGTAAGTTCGGCATTTCTTTTTATTAAGCATGCAAATATTTCCTTAAAATTGCCACGGTTAAAAGAATCTGTTGTTTCATTATGACCTCGAAATGCCAAGTCCTGTTTACCCAAAGTAATAGTAACATCAATTAAATAATTTAATAATAAACGGTTTTTTCGAACATTTTCATTGTAAACAATTTTATTAAGACTTGCATTTTCTTGTAGTGCATCCGCAATAGTCGCCCTATTTTGCTCCAGTCTTGTAAGTGCTACCGAATTTTTAATATGCTCTCTTGAACTTTCATGCGATTTTACTGCTCGTGAAAATTTTTTTAAATCCGAATATCCGCCCCCTGAACTCCAATTATTTTTGACGCAACCTAATAAAATACAAGGCCAACAATATAAGCTTTCTTTATAAATACTTCCGCATAGCCACCTATAAGTTTCGTACCAAGATATTTGAAAAGTTCTTGAATATTTTTTACCTTGCCTCTTATCGTTAAATATTGCTAAAATTTTCGGCGTCGGATGGCTACCTAATATCTGTTTCTTTTCAGTTTCGCTTCTTTTTAAAAAAGGCGTTTCAATTAATGAAGCAATAATGTCGTGAATAGGATTCATTTCAAAAGCAAAAAGCAAATACAAAAAATGGAACGGTCCAACTTACCAAATCAAAACAAAACAAAAACTTACTCACGCGTATTTATTCACCTTAAAAGACAGAACGCCCTCAATCAGCGATTATCGCAATCTATTTCCTATTTCTTTCTCAGCCGCACGCACTACGTAAAAAGAAGCCGTTGGAATATTTCGTTAGTCATGTGATTTAAATAACCAATAAAAGCATATCCAAGCTACAGATTTATCGCCTCAAGAATGCAATAGAAAACGCGTGCATCGGCAATCGCCATCCCGCTCTGTCGTAATCAGGTGACTCGCCGGCATCGGCACCGGCCGTTGATAAATAGGTCAGAAGTCGAAACTTTCCAAGCTAAAATTATTTCGCCTCATTCGAGAGCACTTTCTTTAGGAATGGGTTTGCACGGTCGGTTTTTTGATGTGGTCAGAATTTATTTTCTAAAATATTTATTATGGGATTATATTTTGTTTTGTTTTTAATGTTATTATGTTGTAAAACTGTTAAAAAGTATATTTCTAATTGGTAATAGATAAAAAGTTATATAAAAAAATTCTCTTTTCCTTTATTTTGGGGGTGAGGCGCGGCCTCAGAGGCCTACCCTGACGAGCCGCCACTGAGACAACATGCTGAGCTTCAAAACATCAAAGCATTACAGAAATATTCACAGAGTTTCGGACACACTATATATTTTAACTTTCTCTGTTTAGTGTGTGTCCATTTTAATAATGGTAAACCTACAAAAAACGCTTACATGGAAATAATTTTAATCATAGTAGCAAAATGATGTGCAGTCCTAAATACCCCCAAATATCCATTTTCAGTCAAATCTATACAACTGTTAACATCGCCATTTTGAATATTTATTAAGAAAAATGTATGACTTGCACTCTTAGTATCAATTTTAAATCAAATCTACATAAATGTTAAAATTCGCTGGCATTCTTGACATTCCTACCCAGATTTTTTAAATATTTACTAAAAATTTATATAAAATAATTTACATGTGTCGTTATTGTTTGATTTGATATGTTCCCTAAGGCTAGCCTATAAACATCAGTTCATATTGAAAACCTCAAACCCTTTAAATCAAAGTAATTCAATAAAAGCATTAAGTTTTGATATCCTATATAAATGACAAAACTAATTCTTGAAAACTTTCTATCTTCTGTATATAAAAAGAAGACTAGAACCATGAAAATTGTGTTCTTGGCTTGCTTGATTTTCAGAATACCTTTTTGTTTTAATACCCTGTTAAATCAAATTTTATTAGTATTTAGGCATTTCTGCTTTATACAAATAGATAGATATTTTATGTAAACGAATGTACTTACCAATACGAAACAAATGAGGTAAACTTTCTGTTGGAAAAGGGGTTGTTCTTAAACCTCTTTTCGTTCCTGGCATGCGATTATGTTCAGAAAAATGTAGACCACATACCCTGTGATATTTATAGATTTCTTCCAGCGTTTTATTTTCAAGTTTTGGGTTTTATATTTGTTTTATCCATTTTTTAAAAAGAACGCTATTGTTTTTGGGAAAAGCATATATTTTGCTCTAAATTCTCACACCCTGGAACGACACATTTACTGAAACGTTTTTGGTAACCGTCAATCTTCCTTGTTTTTAGTAACACAAATTATCAAAATTTGTGTGAACAAAATAATAGTCACGAGACGTTATCGGTGGGATGTCCGGATGGCGAGCTCTAAGGCTCCCGGAACACCCCCAGTATTTCAATATCTTTATACTTTTTTCTTTTCTAATGCATCTTGGCTTCCACTAGATGCCCCTTGAGAGTACTACTGGTCTCACGAGATGACCTTTTCTTTCAAGCTATCCGCTTACCCCTCCCACTCCCGCCACATAGCGGCCTGGGCCTCACACGTTCACAGCATCTGCTCCCCTTCTAGCGGGGTCGTTAGTTTCCACACTGAGCGGTTGAGTCTCCCACTTCCCCCCGAAATAAAGCAGCTAAACCGAATACGGTTTTATGTTAAAAGGTCTGCTTTCGACGAGGCGATTCGGAAGACTGCTGTTGGCTCTGTTTGACTGTTTATGTTTACGATCAAAACTCAAAACTGGCCGTTTGGCGTCAAACGGCAACTCGCATAAAAACGCTAACAGCGGCGACTGTGGATCATTAGAGAACTAACTAAAATACAATAAACTGGTTTCATACACAAAACCTTTTCAAGTGTTCCGTTTGAAGTTTCTTATATATAGTTTTTTATATATGGTGAGAACCACCTCGGAAACTAAAAAAAAGAGATCTAAAATCACTAAATAAGTCATAAAAAATGTCAAATAATAGTAATCATATCATCCGAGGAGTTATTATATAGAACCGATTGTCCCAAAAAAAACCCTCATGTACTGGTTCATTCCAATATTGTATAAATGCGCTACCCATCAACCTAATAATGTTAATTATTTGTATTTTGTTTATAATAGAAACATAGCCAACTCAACCTAATCCAGAAACCGTTGATACTAAAAATAGTAAAAAATTTATAATTTTTGGGGGCTTTTTTAAAATAAAATGTTTCACCGAAGTACTTGGTAGAACTTAGAGACAGTTTGGTGGAACTAAGTGGAAATCTTACTATAAATGGAAGTCACATCTACAAATTTCTCTCTGCGGTTTGCGTGGTTGTGCACGCCATAAACTACTATGTTATATTTGTTGTAACAGAACTATGGTAGAAAACCTAAAAATATGTGGCATGTACAGCATACCCAGCTGACGAATTTGTGGTGGAATTGGAAGGAATTTCAAGCGCTTTCTTTATATTTGGACAAACTTACAAAGTAGGAAGGGTCTAGACCACTCATGGTAAAGTGTACCTTTATATTATACCGTGATTGACTTCACGCCTTGTATTACAGGGCGTGGAGTCGTGGTTTCCGTCGAAGTTCTCTAAATACCAAAACGTGCACTCGCACTTCATGATGTGTTATAGAGACCACGGTAGTACGCTACAATAAATACTGCCTATTATTAACAGCCTGACTATGGACGGCCTGCTCAGGCGCTGGCGGTTAAGAAACCATGAAAGTAGTAGACGCCCTCCACGATCCTTTATTTTAATGCAAGTGAACGCTGGGCGTACTTTTTTCTAATTTTAGTAATGTTTCTTAAATATATATTTCAAACATATCTGCTTAACTGATGAATGGTGAAACGTATTATATTTTAAATTTATTTCTACTAAATTGACGTTATCGTAAAACTCGTTATGGTTTCTTTAAAATAATGAGGTCGAATGTTATGTCTTGTGAACTGCAAGTTAATTAGTATGTTTCTTTAAATACATTTTGGACACGAAACATGTTTAGTTACTATGAATGTATTATATTTCGGTTATGGTCATGAATAATAAACTTATTGTTGTAACAAGAATAAATATTTATACTCAGCTAAAGAGTGATATAGAAAAATAATTCTGGTCCTAATTTGATGCTGCTTATAGTTTGCTAAGATATTAGAAACGTAACGGCGTAACGGTCAGAATTAAATTTTCTTTTTTTTTATTTTGTGCAACATAATTGTTAGCTTTAGTTGATGGGTGTGCAAGATAATATATTTATTTAATTATCAGAATTACATATAAAGGACATTTAATTTCGAGAAACTGGTTCGGGTAAGCCTTTTATTTTACGGGGTCTTATTATTATTATTATTTGATTTGTAATTGTTATTTTTAAAACAATTGGAATGAATAATTCTTTTTAATAAAGAAAAAAGAGATGTCATGCCGGTTTACAGCCCCCTCACAGGTGAGGAAGCAATGGCTAAAAAACAAGAGGATTGTGAAAAACTGCAGGACAGTGAAAAATGTATTAAGGGAGAGGCTGAGAATTTGGAATTAGGTGATAAAATCCGAGAAGATGTTGCGGTTAATGAAAAAATTGCTACACAAGATTCTACAACTTCTCTAGCTCTATCGAACCTTAAGGAAAAAGAGACAGTTGTCAATACTGAACCTCATGCCTGTATTGGCCAGGTGAAAGAGATTCGTTTAACATTGGTTGAATAATATGTTGCCTTTTTTTCTGTACTCGCTTACACGCTTAATTATTGATAGACCCTTTGCATTTGGCATTCATGGTGTACATGCTGCGCTACTCATTATTTATGTGAGTGTGTGTGTGTGGTTCTATTTATGTATTTATGAGAGGGCGTGCGTGTGTGGTTGTAAATGTTAGCAAATGTTTTATCGAATTTTAGGAATATTTTAGTTTAATTTTATTTCAGCGCCTTCTAATTTGATAACGTTAATTTGTTGTCTACTTCGATAATTGCCGTTGTAAGCGGGTAATTAGAGGCCGATGTTTTGTTATATCGTTTTGCTTATTTAGTCTGGAAGAGTTTATTGATTTTCAGTTTTGTAAAAATTCTGTTATCAACATAGCACAATTTTTACTTGTCTATTGTTTAACTTCCAAATTAGAACGGTAGATTTTATTTGTAGTGTCGAACTAACCTGGGCTGTATGTCAATAACTATTAAATATTTGCTCAAATTTGACTTTTATCTTCCTATGTATTTCGCGTTCCTGAAATAAATAAGAAATCTACATAAAAATAAATTTGAGCACGTATAGCCAGATCTTCACTGGTAAAAATTTATCTGTACATAGTATATAATATACGCAGCAAGGATATTCACCAAAAAATAATATTTTTCAGTGACTTTAATTTACATTGTTTAAAATGTGCTAAATATATCTGAGACGTTTTATTTTTTACTTTAAATAGTAAAGAATATGTATAGTTAATTTGCATAAATATAATAAATTAAATTTGTCAGCCTGCAATCATTTCCCAAATTCCAGGTTTTAATAGAAATGTTTGACCCAAATATGCCTTCGGTTTTTGGTCTTTTTTCTTACTAGACCAGTGGCGGCTCGCGGGTAAAGAAGTAAGTGAAGTGTAAAAGAAGCAAGAAAATATCGCAATTTTCTTTTCCACATTTTTTTTATATATGAAGGGGTTAGAATATTTTTTTACGACTTACCTAAATTTTGTATACTAAATCAACTCTCCTGTCCTTCATAGCAGCAAATTTATTTATAACATCCTCATAAAATGGATGAATTGCCCTAATCTCCTCCAGAAATTCCTTTTGAATTGAAATATTGCCTAGAGAAGTAAGTCTTTCTTGAGATATTGTTTTTCTTAAATACATTTTTACACGCGCGTTTGAGGCAAGAAAAACTTCTTCCACTGAAGCACTTCTCTACGGTATTGTCAAAATAAGGGAAAACAGTTTATATGCTTCGGTAAAAATATCTTTATTTTCATTAATTTTTTTCACTTGCTCTTGCAGCAATATATTCCAATTACTCTCATTGGCAAAAATAAGACCAAACTCATTTTTAAGTCGTTGACTTTTTGAAAATATTTCCCCATTTAACTGTAACAAATTTTCAAACGGGCCAGTCGGAAAATTTAAACTATATTCGGAAAATTTAGCAAAATTTGTCAAACATAAAAATGTAAGTTTTACACAGTCTTGAAATCTTAATGTCATTTCCATTAAAATATGGTCCAATATTTCATAAAAAAGGGGTCTATACTTAGCCCTAATTTTTTCACGCGAAAGCTTATCTAGCTCACCTTTGTAATGATTTATTTCTGTAATAGAATTTGCTTTATCAAACATGATGTTCATTTCTTTTTTTACAGAGCGCCTCACGACAGCGTTTTATATTGGATATGCAAAAATGAATGTCAAATGTCCGTGATTGTCATTAAACACTAATGAGACGTGAATTTGAACTTCGAATTTGAAAACCAACGAGTTTCTGTAATTGTTGGTATACGCCTCGTAGATGCAGATGTAAGAGCATACGTTTGTTTGACTTAGTGATGAAAAAATGAGGGAATATCACTAAGGCTTGCAAAAAAAATTAGAAATATCTTTTAGGCTTTGCTGCATCACGAGGTTAAGACGATGCGCAAGACAATAGACAAATACAGCCTGCGGGTCTGCGCCATCGTAACATGCTATTAATTTATGTTTATAGTCAAATTGGTCCAAAATTTGATCCAATAGAGAATATAAATTCTACGACGTTCTATCGGAGCTGACATTATAAAATCCTAAGAATCTCTCGACTACTGAACCTTAAAACGTATCTTAAAATTATGGAGCACTGGGAGGTTTGTGTAATATTAGTGGTGTCATTCACTTGCATAGAAAAAAAAAACTGTGTGTTCATTATTTAAATTCAATTTAATTTAATTAGAAATGCATTCAATTATTTCGTTTCACCAGTAAAAACATTTTTAATTTTTTCGTGATGATCTTTTAGTTCTTGGGAACTTCTCGATATTAATAACCTAAAAGCTGTTTAAAATTTCCCCTGTTTATTGACTACCTGCTCTCATCATGGCCGCGAAAGGCTAACTCTTGTTTCGCAAGGTACAGAACTGCGTCAATTACCAAGCACATAAATAGTCTATTTAATCGGACGTTTTCGTTAAAATGTATTTTATACAGTTTAGCATTTTCTTTTAAAGCGTAAGCTATAGTGCTTTTATAGATATTGATATATTTAACATACCTGCAAATCCTTCCTTATTCCACACTGAATATTTATTGGAAAATAGTAAACAAGGCCAGCAAAACAATTTTTGTAATATTTGACTACTACATAACCATTTGTACGCCGAAAACCAGGATGATTTGAAACTTACATTCCATGTTCTGGCAATTTTTTTCATTTCTTTTTTTGCGGAAATTGTCAAGTCAAACCTTGGCTGCTCTACATTTAATACATCCCTCTGATCTTGTTCCTTCCGTCGATTAAATGGAGTTTCCAACAAAATGCAAACCACATCCGTGATTGGATTCATTATAAAGCTTAAATATTATAGTCAACTAATAATATACATTAATTAAGTTGTAACAACACACAAAACAGTCAAGAAAACTGCAAAGGAACTCACCGGTTGCAGAGAAATCCGCGAAAATAAGAGTAAACAACCTCCCTAACCTGAAAAACACATGGGTGTAGTGTACTGCCTCAGCAATTCACCGAGAGCGTTGTATGGCGCTGGTTAACATTATTCTTCCATGCGCCCGACGTCATTGTGTACGCGTTATCATGGCAACGTAGTAGGAAAATCGTAAACTAAACATAGCACTTCCAGCAAAGTCGAAGTGGTTTGCGCCAACGGTCGAGTAAAATATTTATTCGAGATGTTTATTTTTTGCCAATTTGGTGAATAATTGAATGTAAAAGCTAAAATTTTAAGAGATATATAATAAATGTAGTTATATGTTTGCTTGTTTATTTTTCCTGGTGAAGTAGCACTTCACCTAGTTCACCTGAATAGTCGCCACTGTACTAGACCACACATATTGATAAAAATAGCATATTTATTTTTATTTAATAAATTTATCAGACATGATAAAATAATATAAAATTAAAATATTGTTTGAAAAATGTTCGTCAAAATCTCCAAATATGACTCGAAAACCAATTACAACGCAAGTTTTTAACAGTGAAGACTGTTTATTAAATAGAAATGCATGTCTTACTAAATAAACACACATATATGAACATATATAAATACGCCACAAATTTTATTCAGTTTAAAAGAAATATCCGTAAAAATTCAACAGATGCTAACCGAGAAGTTGTTTAAAAAAATTGCTCGAAAATACATTTCATGTTAACTTGAAATTCACATAATATATTTTTATTGTTGATTTTAATAGTAAATGGGTTATTAACTTTAATAAAGATAAAGATCAATGATAAACGTGTGAGGGAAATTACGATTTAGAAAATTTATAAATTTTCCCTATTCTGAAAATAATCCACTGCACGTAACATTTGTTTTAGTGATTATTTCAATTTTTTGTAGTACTAGGATTTAATATTACGTTAAATTTTTAGCTAGATATTTGGTTTGTAGTCCATGACGGAAGGAAACAACGATGTGTTTTCTTTTCGACTAATTTCTAAACTACTTTAAATTTTTAAATACGGGTTTCATAGTTCGATTATATTTCATTGAGGTAATTTAATTTAAGAAAAAAAAATTGCATTGTAAAAAAAACGTTTTTGCTCATAACTTCTAAAATCGTTTAAAATTTTTAGAAACGGTTTTACAGTTCCATGTAACTTTTAATGACGTACCTTATTTTAGCAAAGTATTTTGGCAGTCGTCAATCAAACATTTACGGCTGGTTACAGAAAGCTCAATTAAAGTTTAGAATGTTTAGCGGAATGTCAAATTTGACAGCGGGTCCTAAACT
>JAUTXW010005136.1:0-95000 GCA_030620095.1 Kuschelorhynchus macadamiae
GTTATATACAAAGCAAAACTTAAGACATTAAAATGAACCTTAATAATAATGTGAATTTATTAAAATTGGCTAGTATAAAGCAGGGATTATCTTTATATTAAACAAGAATAATTAAAATATTTTCTTTTTTTTTAGAAGTGTTCAATATGATAAAAGAAAACATGGAATAAATATATATTACCTTCTTTGTCTAATCGCCATAAAACAAGAAATATTAACTATTTATTGGCAAAAAGAAGTTAAGACTGTTAGTTATACGTTATAGAAAATGGTTTTCAGAAATAAAAAAATAACAACAAATATTTATTTCAGAAATGCTTCAAATCAACAGAAATATATCTAGTATGTAACAAATTCGAAAACGTGTATATGTTGTTTAACTCGTGATTATGATATTTTTTGACAATTTGCTAACAACCGTATTTTTTCATATTTAACGGTGCTTTAGCACCTACATACCCTTATCCGCTCGAAAGAGAAAAAAAATCACCTTACGATATTTTTGCAGATCTTCACCTGTCAGAATCCCCATTCAGATTCCGAAAAACATACTTTACCATATCCATCGATAGGGTCATATGGGGATGAACTGGTAACATTTTTAAAATTATTTAAAAAAATAAAAAATAATAAAATAAAATAAGTTAAAAAAAATTAAAAACTCTAAAATGGTCTTTACTACCCTGAACTACACTCGAACTCACAGTTTGTAGGTATATGTACATATTTAATGTTTAATTATAAAAATAGTTATTAATATTCTCATTGTAAACATAATGATAAAAGTTATAATTAATTTCTGCGTCTTTTTCTTTTTATAAGATGTCCTCTTACTTGCTGCAAGGATATTTCGTCATCTGAATCTTAAATAGTTTCATCGTATTCCTTTGAGTTTTTTTTCCATTTTTGAGGAAGATTAGAAACATTTGTATTTAATGGATATTATCGCATCTTTACCTTGACATAGGTAAAAATTGTCATATTTTACTTCCCTCGAAAAAGGAAACTATTGTGATGGTCAAACTACTTTAGATCTCTTTATGCTAAAAAACATTTTTTCATGATTCCGTGGGTCTATCTGTTTGTTCGCGGCATACGTAAAAAACTGCTTACCCGATTGTCTTTAAATTCTTGTTAAAAATTAAGGATCATATGGGGACGACCTGGTAACATTTTGGTACGTGACGAAACGAAATCGCGGCCTAGTGAAATGTTAAAAAAAATATTACTAAAAGACTATTTTTCCAATTTACAAGATATTATGGAGGAATTCAACTGGTAAAATGTTAGTACGAATCCAAGATAGCAAAATAAAATTCAGTCTAAAACAACTACTTAAAAGATTGATTTCAAATTTTGTGCAAAAATTAATTGTGGTGTGGACATGAACTGGTAAAATTGCGGTACGAATCAAGATGCCGGAACAAAATGGAGCCCAAATGAAATTTTTATAACTTAAAAAAATCACCCTCCCATTTTAGTATTCCTAGAGGCCAAAAGTATATTTTCTCAATTCCGCCGCCCGGTCTGTCATGTCGCGGCATAAAACTACTTATTGGATTGATTACAAACTTGGGTTAAAAATTAAGAGTCGTATGGGAATGACCTTGGAAGATTACTAAAAAAACTAATAATTCAATTTACATCAAACTTTGCACAAAAATCTAGTATTATATAGGAATAAAGCGGTAACATTTTGGTAGGAATCCAAAAATGGAGGCCTAAAAAAAATGTGTGCAGGCATTAAGTGTGACAAAGAGCTAAAATGATAAAATTGTGTTACGAATTCAAGATCGAGCAAAAAAAAGCGGCCAAACTCGTGCCTAAAAGTTAGGTTATATGGTAGTCGTACAATTACCGGTTATGCGTGTGGGCGTATAGACCAGTCTAATATGCAAATATCACAAGGGCGTAAGTACATACGCCCTTATAATATGTTTAGTTTTCCAAATTGATTTCTCGCCAAATTTAAATATTTAATTCTAGAGAATCATCCTGAACAAATTTTACGCTCTTGTGATATAAAGTACGGAGAAATAAGACATTTATGTAGTCCCCAAAAACGAGATTTTGCCTATATTGTATTTACGTCCTTTTGATGTGACTCCCTCGATATATTTGAGAGCTTTTCAATAAAAAGGAAAGTTGCATTTTGAGATGAGATTCGGGTTCCTTAATTTAAAAAATTGGCAAAGCTCTTTCAATGGATATTGAAAATTACTTTTTTTGTAATATGTATAAAGTTATTAACAAACAACTATATGCATACTATAGAGATGTATATTTAAGCAATTGCTAGTGTATTTATTTATATTTTAGGTTTGCTTCTTAACTATGTTAGGGTTTTACGAAATCTTATATCGTTTTTCGAGTGAATTGATTTGCGCATAAAGGAACATCGTAAAACAAAAAAAACGCTTTAAGATAGGAAAACCTATTCCGTTTTGCCTTTTATCCGCTCCTATCTACATGCCATATATATTTTACGGTAATTTTTTTAAATAGATCCATCAAGAGAAATTGTTGTTTTTCGAATTAGAAATGTTGATGATCATAAATTAATAATTTGTAATAGTTTCTTCCAGTGCATTTTTAGAAATATGAGTTGATTTAGTTCTTTGAACTGAAGGATTCAAATTTTCATAATTCATTCATTCATAAATTCATCCATAGAAATTATTACTTTAGAAAATTAAAGAAGACCATAAATTAATACTTTGGAATAAATGTATCCAGTCTAAGTTAGTATTTTTAGAAATATAAATTGATTTAGGTCTTAAAACTGAAAGACTCATATGAAACACTTACCCCTAAGTAATTGTTTCATAAAGACCGGTCAAAAGATATTCTTATTTTTATATAAGATGATTATAAATTAATACTTTGTAATAGATTTATCTAGCGTAATTTAGTAATTTTAAAAATATGGATTGATTTAGTTCATAAAATTTAAGATTTATAAAATAACAATTCCCTCCTAACTAAGGTTCTTTCTTCAAATTCAATTTTTTTAGACAATGTCAGTTCGGCAAGTTTAAGTGAGGGGTGATTTAATTTAACCTAAATTAAATTTACAATTTTACCTTAGGCTTTAGCTTGTGAACTATGGTACTACAGAATTGAACAAATTTGACATTCGTACTCTAACGATTACAAAAGATTTTCTCAGATATCAACCACAAAAATTACATTTTTGAAACTTAGTGTTTAATTGTTTTGTGGAAGACATATTGTTAAATAACATTTTTTTTTATAAAATATAATTTACGAAATATGAAAAATCTTGGCAATATGACATAAGTATTGATTATTTTCTAACTAAAACCAATCCTAATTAAAAAGAATTAGTTCGTTCTACATATTTTCTGAAGTGCTTGCTCTGATTATCGACACATCATCCATGATTTAAGTAATGAAAACTTATCGGACAATATTCAGTGTGTTCGAAAAAAATCTCCAGAGACTTCCGTTTGCTAACTTCTAGCTGAACGAATATAAACGTTTACGTTTGATTACTCATTTAGGTAGCTTTCGCACGACCGTCACAATACGTTGTGCAAATATCTTTTTTTTTTAATTATAAACTGTGACAGTTAAATGCTCGTTTTTTCCGCCTCGGACATCTCGGCAGGTCCTTTCAGTATTTTGTGATAGGTATTAAAAATTAAGCAATCATTGTTCTTGGGATTAGACAGTATCAAATTGGAATTACTATCCGACGTTTCGCCTTCGATTGCACAATACAGTAAAGATTCCTGAAGATGCCTCGTGCAATCGAAGGCGAAACGCCGGATTCTAAGAACCATGATTTCTTAATTGACCAAAGCCGTAAAAGCTTTCGTTCTTTGTTAGGTATTAAAAATTTTCAACTTCTAATGCATTATAGGCCTTCCAGCAGTGACTAATAACTGTTGTTATATCAGTGTTAAAAAATATCTTTTTTGCTAGAAGAAACATATTTTTCGTTTCTCTGTCAAATGGTCCAAATACCAACTGGCCTTCAGCTATTCGAACTCGGTTATATTCACGTTTTCCAAATTTCGCTCATACATTTCTACGATCATCCCTGGACCTCCTAACTTTTTTGTATTTTCGTACACCACGTGTAATACAAAATAACTACAATAACAATCCCAATCTACGACAAACGTTCTATTACCGATTCATGCTAATTCATTCCATATATTTTTTTCGCAGATATAATAGTAAAATATTCTTTAATGCTTTTATGTATATACAATCCTCTAAAGACAGTTTTAAATTGTTTTAATCTAGAGTGACAAACATGAAATTTAATCATATATTTCTTGAGTAACTTGAACTTTTGTTGCTTACCTTTTATATCAATGAAAAGCAAACCGGCTGATATTTAATCCTGCAACCCCTCCACACAGTGCACAAATTTCTCGTATTATTAAACCGTGTTTGATTAAAAACTACAAACCTTTGTCTCGAAGAACAAATTAAAATAATATTTTCTAATATTAAGTTGACACCCCTCAGGTTCCGATGCAGTCATTTTAATAAAAGGGCAGTATATCTATACAAATTAGATGTTAACGTTTATGGCCTATTATAAAAATATACATAATTAACCTTATCTAGCAGCCCTATAACCTACTAGACTTAGAGGTGGCTGCATAAGGATTAAGCAACATAATACTTTTATCTGGCAAATGCTTAAATGCGCTTATTAGTTTAATAATCTAACAATGAGACTCAATCTTCCCTAATAATAAAAAAAAAACAATTGTAATTTACGGACCTATATGAAACTGTTACCCATTTTACATAATTCACAAAAAAAAAGATTATACAAAAAAATCTTACAAGTGTTATCTGTAATATTATACTACAAAATATTCCATTATGATTAAGAAGACAAAAAAAATCTTACCTCCATAAACTCCAAACCACGGAGTTTCCCGGATATATCCACAAAAGTCGTATTTGGACCAGTAGCTTCCATCTTCTAATTGCCAAGTGGTATCTTGAATCGTAGGTCTACTAGTTAGGTCTGGAGTTTCGCCACTTCTCACAATGTTAGTGATTTTTGGCATAAGGTTGTGGTCAAAACGGTGAACCGTTCTGAACTCAGCAAGGCTTATTGTAGCATTGGTAGGATTGGAAGCTTTAATATATTGATAAAGACCACTTACGTTTGCCAGAACAACTAAAACATATTGTAAAGACATGACCATTATAATATCATCAATAGTTCTTAAATATTTAGTGGAAAGTTAAATATTACCTACTCTAAAAAGTGTTTGAAAAATAATGCTCAAAAAAGTTCTTAAATAAATACTATTTACACCTTATCTCTGAGATAGAACTCTGTAAAAATTGCTAATAAAAGTGGGAAATTTCCTTTACCCGGAATTGCCCTCGTTATGAGCATTTCATTTTGTTAGGAAGCGTTTTTAGTTCCACACAATTTTTTAGACAATAAATGAAGGATTTAGGAGAGAATGTCTGATTAAGTTCCTTTATAGATTGGTTTTACCCAATGTCTAGAAAAGTTAAAGATAACATAATTTATATATGTAACTACTAAATAACTGTAAAACTAAATAGGATTATATTGCACTATTCCTAATAAAAGGCATAATCATTAACTTTTAAAAGCTTTCGTTTCAAAGAATGAATTACGAACAATGAGTAAGTAATAGTACATTAAAACACTAGTTTTATAAGACTCGATTTTTTAGCACGAGCCCTAGGTTAGAGAATGAGCAGCAGGCAAATTGTCTTAAGGGCGAGTCAAATTAAATGTTTTATGAATCTAGTATTTTATACTATTTTTTCTATTTTGTGCACTATATTTTAAAAAAGCATTATCTTCAAAAAACATATTTACAATTAAACATTTTCAAATTGTTGTTAATGCATGCCAAGGGTGGCAATTATATGTGCACAATTTTTGATTTTCAATTTTGAGACATGACCGGTTTCAAATTATAGGTGGCCATGACTTACCATTGCCAACTTTGTAGAGAAAAAAGTAATTTCGAAAACAGCGCCAGTGTGACAATACTTTAAAGTGCGTACCCACTTAGCGAAGGCATACGGCCGCACGGTGTGGACGTGGATAATGAACGTATGCGTTTGCTTGCAGATACGGTCGTTCGCTTGTTTGTTCTTCAGCCACGTATTCACTAAGCAAATGAATACGGCTGTATGGTGAGAAACGTATGCGTTCGCTTGCAGAGAGGTTTCGCGTTTAGTAGCTAACATAAACATATAATATATAAAACACATTTTGCATTTATTAAATACAATATATTATTTTCCCTTACTTTTTTATTTATAGCTAATCACTACTCTACAGAACATACCAATTTTAACTAATACAAATACAAAATACTTTTATTCATCATTAATGTAATACAAAATGCACGAATCATAAGGCTAGTCGATATATATATATATATATATATATATATATATATATATATATATATATATATATATATATATATATATATATATATATATATATATATATATATATATATATATATATATATATATATATATATATATATATATATATATATATATATATATATATATATATATATATATATATATATATATATATATATATATATATATATATATATATATATATATATATATATATATATATATATATATTATATATATATATATATATATATATATATATATATATATATATATATATATATATATATATATATATATATATATATATATATATATATATATATATATATATATATATATATATATATATATATATATATATATATATATATATATATATATATATATATATATATATATATATATATATATATATTATATATATATATATATATATATATATATATATATATATATATATATATATATATATATATATATATATATATATATTAAAATTTGTATATACACCGTTTACTTCGTGATGATTTGGTGTGACGAATTTTCATAACAATAGGGAAGTTCTTCGTGGTTTTTAGGGTCTCCCCTCATAATTGGCCAATATTGGTTTAATTGAAGACACATTTATTGAATATAAAAGTGGTAGAATTTAGTACGTGGTTTTGAATTAATTATTATTTAAATATACAGGATATCTTAAAAATATGTAGCAAATGCAGCAGATATATATTTTTAATGGAACACCATGTGTATTATTATGCCCATCAAATGGGTCGCATCTCGCACCTAACAATTAAAAATTTTTCTATCTCTTAAAATTAAGCTAGGATTAGGGGAGGCGAATTAAGAGCAAAGTCCCAGTGCGTGATTTTTTTCAAGAAGTATTTAGGTTTGTCCTGAAGTCATCTCAGAGCGACCAGAATTTAAAAATATAAAAATTGGGTAATGGCGCCATTTTGAATTTTTTTCCTGCGAGAATGTTGAGTGGTTTAATATAAATTGAAATATTGAAATTTTATGCATAAACTGTTATTAACCCAAAAAAGTAAAGAGGTGCATCCTCTGACCTATGTACAAACTTTTTTCTAATCAAGCTAATTTGGTAAATAATAATAAATCTTATCAAAACATATTTGTTGTATCAGTAAGTGGAAAGGAGGGTAGAACCAAAATATCGTATTGCATATATTTTCCGAAGTTTTTAGAGGTGGCAATTTTAATTCTAATTCTACTAATTATTTTACTTTTTAACAATTTGAATTATTGATTTTCTATGTAGATGGCTTTTTACAATGATTGTAATTATTATAATATCGTTGTTCGATTATCGTCATTCTAGCCAAATTTTAAGTGCAATAGACCCGAGTACCTGTTCTAGTTATAAGGTTACATTAATATTTTAACCTAAAGTTAACCCTCGAAAACTTTGAGCTTGATCTTTGCATTAAAACTTCTTATAAATAAAACTAAAAAGAGGAAAATAATTTTTTTTATAAAAAAAATTTACATCAAAAGAAAACATTGAAATGTAAGAAATAATATTTTATAGTTATGTAGAAATGTAGCAAAAATATTTTCTGGTAAAATAGTTTTAATTTTATTGGTTATTTTATTTATGTTGTATTCCAAATTATTTATGCTTTTTGTAGTTTCGGTTATTAATAAATTTAAAATTTGGCTTTTGTATTATTTAACAGAGAATTAAATTTATTTTCAAGGTACGTAGCTGTAAATTCAATTTGGAGTAAATTAAAATCTAGGAATTTTGGAACTTGTTTGTGTGTTTACACTTGAGTAAAAATATTATCCTGCTGTTTTGGCTTGCGAGCTTTCCGTAGGCTATAGAAACATCTTTGAGGTTTTCTTCACAAATCCGTCCATAAGTTATTCAGATCTTGTAGGAATGGCATCTTAGTTGTTAGATAGCAATTTTTAACCTTTGCTGTAATATTTTTGTTGCGTTTTCTTAAACCATGTCTATTTTTTTTTGTTAAAAATTCTTAGGTACTGGTTTATTTTCTTGAAAGAATTCTTTATTTCCTTAACGTTTCGCGCTTCATAGAGAGCTTTTTCGAAAGGATATTATTGGCCTACAGTAAGAACAAAACTATAAAACATCGATTGACACACTAAAAACGATTACAATAAAATGTTAAAATAGGACGTTACAATTTTTAAAACACCAGTTTAAAATTAATGTTAAAATCATCTTAAAATACATTGGTATACGCACCTTGGAAATAAAACAACTCACTGCATTCTAGTAGCAATGATGTTTCAGCTGTGACTTGTGGAAATTAAATAAATACTACCGATATGTTTTTTTTGTTATTTGGCTGAAAGCGATTATTTTGATTAACAATGTTTACAAAGAAAATAATCCAACAAAAAATAAAAACAAATCTTATATATCATTGCCATATATAAATGAACTGTCTGAAAAAATTAAATAGGCTCTAGCCAAACACAACATAATTGTTTGTCACAATACCTAGAGAACAGAATAAACGGCCACAAGTACACAAAAAATGCGTCCACTGCTCTTCATAAACATGAAAAATCAGAAAATAACGAGTTTAATTTTTCTCACACACGAATTTTAAATAAAGATACTTTCAAAAATTAATCATTAAAGAGATGTTTTTCACTGTTTGATATTTTAATTTTTTAATTTAGTATTTTACGTAAAATAAAATGCCTATATACTCTATGCTACACCATCAAAAATATAATTTATACAATATCAACTTGATTTTACACCATTATAAATAAAGTAAACATTATTAATCTAAATAATCGCTTTCTGCCAAAAACAAAAAAACATGTCAGTAGTATTTATTTATTTTCTACAAGTCACAACTGAAACATCATTGCTACTATAACCACTTTTTAATGTGTCAATCGGTAGTGCGTATTTTCTCCTAAACAGCAGTGGCCCAAACCGTCAGTGTACCGAAACTACTTTGGCCCTAACAGTCGAAATTCCGATAGATTGGAATGCATGGGATCCGTCTCTAGCCCGACACTTTAAGTACGGAGTTCGCAAGTAACGCTACTGACTGGAAATACTTTAGACCGGACTGCTGTGTTGTCAAACTTGCATTCTGAGTTTGAAATGAGATTTTTATTTATTATAAGGCCATTTGCTTATAAATGAGATAATTTTTTATTTAGTTGGAATAATGGGAAGTGAATATTGAAAAAAATTATTGTTGGAAACCTGCATTGACATTATTTTGAACCTTTGAACTTCAGTGATTGAAGAAAGGTATACAAGTACCTTATGTTCATTTTAGAATATAGACATGCTATAAAGTTGCAACCAATTCAATTGTTGGACTCTTACACTGAGACAATCTTATTTGTCTTATTTGTTATTGGAGATACAAATTTCTTGCCTACATAATTTCAACTTTTGAGGTAATTTTTTAAGCATTTTTTATTTAATTCAATACCTACCTAAAAACCAATTTGTATCAATTACATATTGATTAATGCTTTAAGAGATTGCTAATTTTTGACATTACCCTACCCTATTTTAATTATTTTTAGGTTTAGAAAGTACTCCAACATGGTCATGTGTTTTATTCGGGATTGTATAGTGGGCAGAACATTTGAAAGTTTTTTGAATTCCCTGTGAGTCCAGGAAGGAAAAGATGAATTACTCTTATATAAGGTACTTAACAATTATAATGTATGCATGGATACATGGATTATACAACTTATATTCAGAAAACTTAAATTAAAGCAATTTATTAATCATATACAGGAGCAAATTGGCTCCTGGAATTACTCATAGCAATACTTCAGAAGAACTAAGATGATTTACATACATGATACACATAAAGGTATAATATATATTGCATTCCCAAGAAAGGTTAAGCCGCAGGTGGAATTATGGTATACACATTTTCAACTGTGGTTTACCCCTCGGTTTCTTCAGTTTATTGTGGCAATTAAACATTTGCAATTCCAACTAGTTTGGTAGGTACATTTCAGTGTATACAATATGCAAACAAAAATATATAAATGTTCTTTATAAAGTTAATCGATATGTTGGTGATATATCAAAATTTCAAATAGTGATTCTTTAGGAAACTTGCAGGTTAGCTAGTAGTCTTTGCAAGGGGTTTCACATCTTATAGGTTTTTTTCCAGTAATGGTGTTAATTTTTTTTCACAAACTTTGCATCATATGCAGTCTTTTCTGAATTGATTGTATGTTAGTTCATATAAGAACTCATTTGATGATTTTGTAATGAATTGACAGGAGGAAGTATGTTTGTAATGGAATAAAGAGCAGTGGTTTCTTCTCTGGTTTGTTTTTTAGTGTTAGTTCTAAAAAGCATTGTAATAGGCAGGACCGGATTAACCATTATTGTCACCCTTAGCACAAGACTCATGGCACCCTATTATTATCGATGTGTAGCAAAGTAAATCAACCAAAAAACTTGACAAAAAATTTAGTTTGACAAATAAATATATTTAGGTACGTAATAGGTATAGGTATCTATTTAAAAAGCAGAAGCAATATTTGCATGCAAAAGAACATAAAACCAAATGAAATAATTTGAAACACGAACATTATTAATTTTAAAAATGCTTTTTTCTGGCCCTTGCAAAAGCAAATGATTTAATTAGCTTCTCTTAGTAAACTTTTCCTCTGTACAGAAAAGAACAAATCCACTAATACGTTCTTGAAGCATACTAGTTCTGTTAAAATTTGTAATGGCATTCAGAACTGAAAATGGCAGACATACAGAGTGAAATTTCAACATTCGGGTAGATGTCCTCCAATTCTTTCTTTCCAAAAATGTTTTTCGTGGGTCATGCGCCGCAGGTCAAACATTTTTGGGATGAAACAACCTAATTTGTTATATTTTTTCACAACTACAATAAAATAAGAGCATCGCCCGTTGCAACTTTCAACAACTGTTCATGGTGTGATGATCATGATATTATAGACAAGTTATTGATACTAAAGAACTGTTCATAAATTATTGTTCTGCGTTGTTCTTACTAAGGAGTTATGGCTTCAAAGTTCTAAACCATATAATTATTCATATTTATTTGTTTAAAAAAAACTGGGAGAAAAAAGTTAAAATATTTTTAAAAATCCACTAAACTGTACCACTAGTGCCTTCTAAAACTGAACATATTTAGCAGCTTTGCCGATAAGATTTTGTGTATTTGATAATAAAGCTTATTTTGATTTTTTAAATCTTCAGTAATTTTTTTTTAATGAAATGTTTATTTAACAAATACAAATGTTTTCCCAGATTCTTTAAACAGTGCTTAATTTTTTTTTAAACTAAATACAGTAGTAGCTGCCTAAGCAAAATGTGTGTAATGTGGCATGTGTTTATTTAAAAACATATATCTTTTAAATAACTTTGGTTTCTTAATTGATGTATTTCCTATGTATATAGTATGTACACACGTACATATATATTGAACCTTGTTTATCGGAACCAGCTCTGGTTCCAATTAGTTCGGACCTCCCTAAATACGCCACTGCTTGTTGTATTCTATAGATGCTGCATTACTGGATTATATAGACCTCTATCCCTTGAAAATATAATAGTTGCAACTTACTTAAATTTTAGACATCTAATTTTTTAGAAAGAACTAGGTATTTAATTGTGCAACACTTGGATGATTTTGATATTGACCACCCCACAAGTAATAATATTAAATATATTTTTATAGAAATTTTGTAGGACATATTAGGTACCTTAATAATTTAACAGTGTTAAAAGAAAACTGGTATAGCGTGTCTAAAGTAAATTGAGACAACATAAAAACTAAATATCCGTCAACAGTCGCCGATTTTTTGTGAAGCATGAGCGGCGTGATAAAAATTTAAACTTACTTTTGTCAATTTCTGACTTAAAATAAATTTATTTGATATATGTGGCGTAGTAAATTGAGCGTAACCCAAATTTTCCTCTGTCTCAATTTACTTTAGATACACTTTGATCAATAATGTTAGAAGAAAACTGGTATTTATAATGTAATTAAAAGAGCTGCAACTATTAATTATTATTAAAGTATTATAAAAATAAACAATACATATATTTAGTAAAATATATAACAACAAATTTGTTTCCTATTTTAGCTATTCAGTTCCATTCCCCACTTCTTAAGAACAGAATATAGTTTTGGCAGATACATTTCTTCCACAAACACTCTTTGTCAGTCACCGATATGTTGTAGCATCCAAAAAATATGATAGAATTTTATCCCTCTATGACATACACATGTTGACAATGCAGTATCTCCAGACATCCAACTTGAACTGAAATGTGAAAAATATTTATTTACAAAATATTAAACACTATTGCTTATTCTTTACTAACATGAACTATCATTGAAAAAGTCGGTTAACGTTAAATAAGAAAAACGGGTGATTATGGTTTCCTTTGTTTCTCGCCAGGGGAAAAAATTTAATGTTCATTTCCTATTTTAATTATTATGATTTTTCATTGACAAACTTGATCCATGTTTTAAGACAGATAAAAAAAATATCACTAAAACGCAATCAGAGTTTAACTAAATAAATTGCTTATATTATTATGAACTGTATTGATGTCACATCTGATTTCACCTGGATCAAAATTTGGAAATCTTGACTTTAGTGTGGAAAGGGCAATTGTCAATATTAAATTAGACAAAAGTACACCTACATCAGAACTTTTTTATCCCACATGGTTGCATGTATTTCTCCTCTTATAATCATTAATTCGGTAACAAACTTCAATTGTTTTACATGATTAGACTCCCAATGTATTTTCTACCTCGATGATTTTATTACAATTTCCAAGGAACTCGTTAATGCTGGAAATCTTTAAAACATGTTTTGCAGCTTTTGAACGCTAATAATCTGAAACAATAAATAGATAATTTATAAAATATATTAGGAATCAGGATTAAACAAAAGAATTGAAAGTATCAAAATATAACCTTCAATTATTAATAAAATGCTACTTACTGTTTCCAATTTTGTTGTAATTAGCCAGAAATACCCTCAAAATAAGTTAAAAAGTAGATTAAAATTATAGTCGCATAAATTTGTTCGCAACTCGCTAAAGCCTTTCGTTGAATTCAAAATTACCTTTGTTTTATTTGGAAGGAGATGCTGTGCTCACTGTCCAGACTTAACTTGCTATGTTTTTGGCGCAAATACTAATCCATTTACTAGATTGATCTCCGTCCAGGACTTACTTAGTCAGAACTGGGGTGACCAGATAATTTACATCTTATTCCAGTTTGGATGTTATCGGTGGGTTGTCCGGATGGCGAGTTCTAAGCACCCTATCTCCTCTTCCTACTCCTGCCTGATAGCGGCCATTACGATGATATTATATGTAGAACTGAGTAGACGAACAGGATAGAATGTAGGAACAAACAGGCCTCACGCGTTTACAGCGTGTGCTCCCTTTCTAGCGTTAGTCGTTAGATTTGAAACAAAGCGACAAAATCGTACACGTGGAACCACTTATGTTAAAAACACAGAGGTCTGCCTTCTATGAGGCGATTCGAAAACGCCCTGTGGTCAGACTTAGGTCGTCCATTTTCAGCCCAATTATTTTCCTCACTTTCTCTCATGACTTAACCGGCTAAGCAAAGTAAATAGGCTTCTAGTAACGTTAAATATGTAGTTAAGCATACTCTTGCCGATCTTACCGTTTTTTGGCTCTCTCTGGAGAAATATTAAATTTCAAAATATTTTGCACTTTCTTTTCTCCATCCTTCAGTAATTTTATAATTAAATACCTAATTAAAAAACTGAAATAGCATACTTTCCAATTTATAACATTGTTTCTCAACATCACAAACCCCTATATTTATTACGTGTACTTTGCCCAACATTCAGATAATAGTTCAATAAAGTTATATTTGTCAATTGATATTTTCAATAGAGAATTTTTTGATTTTCTGCTTTATGTTGGCAACCATTATCATTAAAAAAAAAATAAATGCAGTAAATATTTAATTTCAAATTTTGTAAAATTTCATTAAAGTAACAGTTTTTAAATCAGTTTATTAAGAACATTTTGTTAAATAACGCTACCGGGTTAGCAGATGGGCAGGCGCAGATTACGCAGGCTACCAAGTTAGCAACCTGTATGAGAAGGTGGGGGCGCGACAGCGCGGAGGCATCATCTTTAAAGCTATATCTTACTAATGTATGATCTATTATAGCTTTGACGATGATGCCTTCGCGCTCCAGGGGATAACACGATGGTATCTAGTTATTTATTTAATAAAACAAATTATTACTTAAATAAACTTTACAATTGAATAATTACTGCGTTTTCTTCTTTGAATAATAATTGTCATCAACATTAAACACAAAAAGAAGAAAATATCTCTTTTGAATATTGTCGTCGCAAAAATTTGAGGTAAATGTGCTGTTTGTAGTACCTACGTCGATTTTAACGCTTCTTGGTACACTAGTAGATTCTTATGTTTTGATCATGAATACGAATTCCTATTTTTTTCGGCGACGTTTCTTTTTTTAAGATATTCAGCTTCAAATTTTTAAATTTTGTATTTCCTTTATTTTATAGACTTTTGTAGAAAATGTTTTCTTCAGAAACTTTTATTAAAAACAATCATTTTACGTGCTAAATTATGTAGGATATATATTTCACTTCTTTTTATATAAAAAATCGGGCTTTGAAAACTCTATACATTCGCAGTGACAACATTCATATTATATTTATGACTTGGGTTTTTTTAGATTGGTTTTTATGTTGGATATGCTTATTTTAAGTGAAATTATACCAGACTTTCAATCTCCGGCGAGTAATACCAGTCACAACATTTTAGTGCGCACGTATTTCAGATCTGATTTCCGTTGTTTTGGGGTGTTATGCCTTTATTGATGGTTTTATGGATGAACCTGAGCTAACCTAATGCTAACGAGTAAATCCACCTAACATTATAGATTTTCTTAAATTTTTGTTTATTATATAGATTCGGAATCTTGTCTGCCCGCTAGCGCCCAGTTCGTTTACGGCGAACCTAACCATAATTATTTCAATTGCCGGCGAATCACACCAATCAGAAACGTTATTTAATGTGCTTACTATTGGTCCGCCGTGTATTTCCGCGGAGTATAGGCAAGTTTTGTTGATTGTTCAGCGTGGGCTACCTATCTCGGTGGTCCTGGTAGGACTTTAAACATAATTAAACCATATTGATTAGGTTAGGAGTGGTTAAGATTCCTGTAAAAAAACGCGCCACACCGCGATGAAAAAATTACGGGTCTATATTAAAACACGATTTTTTTATTAACAAAACCTAAATTGTTGGGTAAATCTGTCCCGTTAACGGTAGCTTAGCTCAGATTAGCCCATAAAACCATCATTATTCATCAAATCGCATGCTCGGCTTACCTCAAATCAGCGAAAATCAGATAGAGCGAGCGGGACTATAAAAGCGAAAGTTGCACTTTCTACGAAAATAACAGTACCATGTGCCATTCGCGTTATGTCGTGCCGCTTCGCTTATATTATGATATACTCAGTTTGAGCGTGTGGGACGGGCATCGACAAACCGTACCATTAACGTCCTGTAGCTGACCAGCCTAAGACATTTTTGCATATACCTATTACACTTTATCACACTACACCACTCTATGAATATGGCTTATTGTTTACGGAACACCTTGCATGTATCCGGTTTTTTTTCTGATGTGGGAGTTAAAGAACAATTCTCAGCGGATTAGATAAAATACGCTGCATTGTCTTCAGAGCTGCTGGAATGATTGACGCTTTAGTTTTATTCTTTTACCTTAGACTACGATATACGAATCAAATTATTTACCTTTACCTTTTATCTGATTTTGACCATGGGTCAAAGCAATTGCCCTAGCCAAAGTTATGGCGCTGTTTTTATGTTTTGAAAAAAAAAGAACTTGAAATTATTTGAAATGAATATTTGATTTCGTTAAATATATTAATAATAGGTAAACAATCATACGATTAAATTTTACAAAATTTACACAAACTAGTGAAGAATCTTTCACTTTTAAGACAACCTAAACCTTAATTAATTAATTTTACCTAAATTGTTCAAATTAATACCATTAGGGTTGCGACTACAAAGAATTGTCACGTGTTATTTTGTTCAAAATTTTAGACATTAAATTTTCTGAGCACATTCCTTGCATGTTTATTAATATAGTATGTCTGTTTATTAAAAATTTGTACCGATTTTGAAATATACCTAATAAATACTGGTGAATAATCATGAGTGTGAGCCACTAAAAACGTCAGTCGCGTGTTACTGGCATCAGCTCGCGATAGACGAATTGGCGACCGCTGACCGCTGGCTTAGATAGTGTTGCCAGGTTATTACAATTGTAACAGATCTGTTACCTTTTGGAGAGATTTATTACTTTTTTACCTTCTGATGAAATCTATTACCTTTTTACTCAAGGCTCGAAATAAAAAAAAATACAAAAATCTTAATGAGCAAAAAAAATATTTATGTAGGAAAATGGCTAAATGACCAAATTACCGTATACGGAATAAACGCAAGCCTTTTTTTTTGTTAAAGCCCAGTGTTCAACTGAAATAATCTTCAAAAAGAGTTTGTTACCTAATCTATTACCGTTTATCAAAATTTTCTGGCAACACTAGGCTTAGATGTAATAATGGAAGGGAACGTATCGAAAATCCTTAGACCTGTATAACTTATATGCCGTTGCACGGCGAAAAAACTGCTGGTATTTATTATTATTTCTAACCAGAATTCTAATATTAATGCTAAGGCCCAGTCGTCCAGATACCCTCTATAATAATGAGATTTATGTATATGTCGTAGCATAGTCTTATAGCGGAATCCGTCTTTTCCCGAAGACCAAGATCCTAGTCAATATGAAGCGTCGACATATTGAGTAAAAACATAAAGTTGCAGGATCTTCCTGGGATTTTCATGAAGAGCCCAAAACGCTTCGACGTATTTTGCATAACACAATATGCCTAAATTGTAATCTTGCAGGTTCGTAAAGTGCCCAAGAAAGATTGTCTTTTATGTTTAAATGATATTTGTGAGACGCAGAATTATACAAAGTGATTTATTTTGAACACGTTATCCATGACCATAGCATCTGTATGACTGTATGGGAACAAAATAACTGCAGACCACAAAATAAGCATACAATTATGTACCAGATCCTTATAATACCAATAGTATTGTTAGGCAACAAAAATAAATTTTATAAAAAACGAACGCAATTCTAAAAGTTTTATTAAATCCCTTTTATTTACTAATACATGGACACTTTTGTGAGATGCAGGTTTGCTTTAAAGACCTGGCCATAGAGAAACAACTGGTATAATGTTCTAAGGAAACGCTTTCCTTACTGACAAAAAGAGTTCAGTATTTACTTTAATATACATATTGAACAACTTTTGATCATTGTTTTTTTGAGAATGTCTAGCATTAGCAGAAAGAAAATTGTTGAACGCGTTACATCGCCGATTTTTAATGATAGGTTGTGTTACATGCAATACGGCGAAACTTTATAGGCTCTTCATGAGGAGACTAGGCAGATTCTGGAAGCTCATATTTATACACAATATGCCGACGTTCCATGAACTGACTAGGATCTTCGCGAATAGAAGCATTTCTCAAGACTACGAGATAAACATCTTCTAATACATTTTTGTCTTAGTTTGAGTTGATTAAAAGTTAGTTTTGGAAAAGTAAATGAGTTGAATATTTTTTTATTTTTAAGAAGCATTATCCTCATTATACACTTTTGTACTATAGTGATAATAAAGTAGTTGCTTCGTCGTACAACTAGAGCATATTTAACAAGACTCAAGTAGCGAAAAGTAATACTTAAAATTTACAATTTCGTTTGACCGATTTTATCAGTTAGTACTCGACTCTTCCAGTTTAAATTTTTATCAATAAACACTTATAAATACTTGAAACGATGTTTTCTTTGCCCCCGTAGTACTCGTTTTTTCATGTCAAGTTGAGTCATAAAGCCTTATATTCTAAATATTGTGGAAACTGATGTGACTAAGACCAAACATAAAATTAGTTTTATCCATGTTTAAGGACAACAAAGTAAAAAATATCTAATCATTTCTTTAAATGGCGCTTACCATCTCTATTACGAGTTGCCACTTAAATTGTCAAAATAACATCTGTTTCCTCCGCAAAACAAAAAAACATTCGCTTCTTCAAAAAATCATGACTTCAACTATGGACCCCTGTACATACAGAAAATATTTGAAAGACATTAATAGTTTTGCATAGTCCTTTTATACTCCAAAAACACACATATATATATATATATATATATATATATATATATATATATATATATATATATATATATATATATATATATATATATATATATATATATATATATATATATATATATATATATATATATATATATATATATATATATATATATATATATATATATATATATATATATATATATATATATATATATATATATATATATATATATATATATATATATATATATATATAATGAGTTAATCTATACCCAAGAAAATAATTAACAAAGTGTTTATACATGGTTAAAAAAAACGAATATATATAATTATTTTTTTTCTTTAACCATGTATAAATATTTTGTTAATTATTTCCTTGGGTATAGGTTAACTCATTGAATAATAAATCTATAATTTACATGGACGTTTCGATCATTATATTAAGCTTTCTCAAGATGGAAAATTATTTTCTAAAATAAAAACGTATATAGTTAATAGTGTAAAACTTAAAATGGTTAAAAACATTCACTCAAAAAACATTACATTTAAAACAAACAATGACCATAAAAAGAAAAATACATTTAAAACGAATTAATATTATATATAGTAGCACCATATTTTAAATTTTACACTATTAACTAAATATGTTTTTATTTTAGTAGACAAATTTCCATCTTGAGAAAGCTCAATATAATCAATTCTATAAGCGAAACGTCGATATAAATTAAAGGTTTATTTTTCAATGATACCTATACCCAAGAAAATAATTAACAAAATATTTATACATGGTTAAAGAAAAAGAATGAGTTATATAAATATATATATATATATTTTTTGCTTTGTGTTCTTTGACCTTTTTTTTCAATATATATTTATCCTAATTTTTCTTGGTTTGAGGTCAATACATTAACAACAAAATTAGTACATATTTTTAAACATATATTTCGTTTCTAAGGTGACGTTTCGACCATAGTTTTGGTCTTTTTCAAACCTAAAATTTGTTTAGCACTATTTTTTTTAAGTTTATAAAGTATTAAAAATTTAGGACTTACCATAGAACGTAAAATAGTTGACTAAAAAGTATACATAATCCACATATCTGACATATACTACACATATTTAATTTACATTTTACAAATATTGTGGACGTTTATTACAGACAAATTACAAGCGACTGAGCGAACACTGTTATAGTAAAGATATATACAATTTATTTAGGTTGTTTATGTCTTTTTTGTCATTTATGGCGTTTTTGTTTTTTTGAATTTCAGCCATCTCAAAAAATTCTCTTTTTTTCAACTGAGGTTCGGATTTTAATACTTTCACTTGTTCGTAGTTGAAAGTATGTTTTTTGGACATCTCATGGTGTGTTAATGCGGTGCTGTTCTTTTTATCATATTTGTGACTTTTCAGTCTATTTTCTAAGTATTGGCTTGTTTGTCCAATATAAACACCGTTACAATTATTGCAAGGGATCTGATAGACTATATTGCTTTTTTTATTAATTGGCGTTTTCGATTTTAAGTTGCTGAAGTTCTTTGATAATAAGTTATAGGCTTTGTGACTTGTCGTGATGTTATATTTTTTAAAAAGGTTTTGAAATTGCTGGGATAAACCATTTATGAAAGGCAGAGAAATGTATTTTGTTTTAGGTAGATTTGATGTAATAATGGCATTTCCAGAATTATAATATTTATGTATTCTGCTTTTGAATAATTTATTTACTAATTTTTTAGGGTATTGATTTAGAGTTAATGCTGCTTTAGCCTTTTTAATTGCTCGTTCTCTGAATTCAGAGTCGGACAGCTTAATTGCCCGATCTGCCAGACCAATAATTACAGATTTTTTTTGAGACATTGGGTGACAGGAGCTGAAATTTAGGTATCGAGAGGACCAAGTTTGTTTTGTGTACCATTCCGTTTTAATTTTATTTCCTATATGATGTAATGTTAGGTCTAAAAAATTGATTTTGTTGTTCTCTTCGCTTTCAATTGTAAATTGTAGTCTTTTATGGTATTGATTAAATTGCTTTAAAATAATTTATGTTTGGCCAGATGGGATTGCAGTAATACAATCATCGACATAACGATAAAAAAATGGTATATTAAATTCCACAATACTTAGAACAGTCTCCTCTAAATCTTCCATAACTATTTGGGCAACGACGCTTGATATAGATGCTCCCATAGCACAACCTTCTATTTGTTTATATAACTGATTTTCGTATATGAAATATGTAGAATTTAGTGTTAATTCTACTGCTTTAAGAAATTCATCTTGAGGAATATCTGTGTATTTTTTTATTTCAGACCATTTCTTTTTAATTATTCTGGTAGCCAATGAGATTGGAACGCTGGTATACAGGGAAACAACATCAAGCGATATCAGTTGGTAATTTTCCGGAATTTCTAACTGTTTTAATTTTTCTTTAAATTGATAGGAGTCTTTGATATAGTAATTATTTTTATGTACAATATTTTTTAAGATTTTTTTTAGAAAATTTGATAGTGGTGTAAACGGGGATTGAATGCATGAGACAATTGGCCGTAATGGGATATTTTCTTTATGTAGTTTAGGCAATCCGTAAATTTGGGTGGTACACTATTGCGGATTTTTAGTTTTTTAGCAGTGTCGGGTGATATAAAAAGATTTTTTTCCCAAGAGTTAACTAATTCATTATTTCTTTTTTGATACTGGTTTGTGGGATCTTGTTTAATTTTTTTATATGTTTTAGTGTCATTTAATATTTCATTCATTTTTATGTTGTAGTTAGCAGAACTCATTAACACTGTTTTGTTTGTTTTATCGGCTTTTAGAACCTTTATAGAAGGGTTATTTTTTTAAAAAACTTTTAGTTTTTGTTAAGTTTATTGAGTGTTTTTTATTTTTGTTTGTTTGATTTTTCAGTTTAGTTTTAAAATTTGTTAATATATTACAAGATTTTGCTCTAATTTCGTCTTTCTCTCCACCTCTCAAATGATTTATACCGTTTTCAATGTTACATAGTATATCGGTAGTTGGCAAAAGTCTATCATTATTTAATTCCGTTGCAAAATTAGGTCCTAAGCTTAAAAGACCTAACATTACATCATATATAAAATAAAATTAAAACGGAATGGTACACAAAACAAACTTGGTCCTCTCGATACCTAAATTTCAGCTCCTGTCACCCAATGTCTCAAAAAAAATCTGTAATTATTGGTCTGGCAGATCGGGCAATTAAGCTGTCCGACTCTGAATTCAGAGAACGAGCAATTAAAAAGGCTAAAGCAGCATTAACTCTAAATCAATACCCTAAAAAATTAGTAAATAAATTATTCAAAAGCAGAATACATAAATATTATAATTCTGGAAATGCCATTATTACATCAAATCTACCTAAAACAAAATACATTTCTCTGCCTTTCATAAATGGTTTATCCCAGCAATTTCAAAACCTTTTTAAAAAATATAACATCACGACAAGTCACAAAGCCTATAACTTATTATCAAAGAACTTCAGCAACTTAAAATCGAAAACGCCAATTAATAAAAAAAGCAATATAGTCTATCAGATCCCTTGCAATAATTGTAACGGTGTTTATATTGGACAAACAAGCCAATACTTAGAAAATAGACTGAAAAGTCACAAATATGATAAAAAGAACAGCACCGCATTAACACACCATGAGATGTCCAAAAAACATACTTTCAACTACGAACAAGTGAAAGTATTAAAATCCGAACCTCAGTTGAAAAAAAGAGAATTTTTTGAGATGGCTGAAATTCAAAAAAACAAAAACGCCATAAATGACAAAAAAGACATAAACAACCTAAATAAATTGTATATATCTTTACTATAACAGTGTTCGCTCAGTCGCTTGTAATTTGTCTGTAATAAACGTCCACAATATTTGTAAAATGTAAATTAAATATGTGTAGTATATGTCAGATATGTGGATTATGTATACTTTTTAGTCAACTATTTTACGTTCTATGGTAAGTCCTAAATTTTTAATACTTTATAAACTTAAAAAAAATAGTGCTTAACAAATTTTAGGTTTGAAAAAGGCCAAAACTATGGTCGAAACGTCACCTTAGAAACGAAATATATGTTTAAAAATATGTACTAATTTTGTTGTTAATGTATTGACCTCAAACCAAGAAAAATTAGGATAATATATATATATATATATATATATATATATATATATATATATATCTTTTTTGTTAATTTTTTAATTGTTCTAAATTATTTGATCAAACAGTTTTAAAAGAAATAACTTTTGAAGCCTATAATTACTTTTTATAAAATTTTCATTCATGTTTGTGGGAGATTCAGAAAACATTGAGGAAAACATCAAATTGTTTTTATTTATTTTTATGATATAATAAAGCTTTCAATATAAAATTGTAAAAAAATAGGGTATATTTTTTAGAGACTTAATTCAAATAATATTAAATTTCCTAAACAAATAGTTCCAAACAAGCATAAATGTTTGTCCAAATAACTACAATTATATCTAATATCAGAAACCCAAGCACAGTTAAATGAAGTATTCAATAAATATCTCAACAATAATAATTATGTTCTTTAAAACTTCTTTAAAACATGAATAAAATAAATTTAAAACATATACTAAAATTATGTGTAATATTTCCATTTCTTGCTATTTTGAGAGTCATCCAAAGAACGAAATGTCAATGTTTTGTTTTGCTTCAATTTTATACTTCTTTCTGCAGCAAAGCTTTCTTGATAAGGCTGTTTGAGAGGCGAAAGTCCATCAATTTAATCTTGGTCCTAAAGAATAAAGTTTAAGTTGAGTTAGTCCATTAATACAATTTTGTAACTTGTTTGCCGACAACTCCAGAATCATTAGTTAATAAGCTTTGCTTTTAAAAAAATTACAAATTATACCAGTTGTCCACAAAATCAATAAATTGATGTGATTACCAGCACCATCATAAAAAATTATTTTTTGCTATGTCTCTTTTTGAATAGATATGACAAGTTAATTTTGAAGCTAGGTTCAAAGTGTGAATGAAATGGCACAAGGCACAGACAGGGCTGCAATCTATATGCAGTTCTATGTTCTGACTTCCACTTGTCACAACTCAGATTTTAATACTTGATTGCATAACCTTGGGTTCATATTAACTGTTTTAATGTAATAACTTATTTTTTTAAATATCACATTAATTTAGAAATTGATATCTTAAATGACATGTGTAATGCTACTATTGTAAAAACATGAATAAAGAGTATAAGTATTTATTAGATACACTTTTTATCATCTAACCTAAAAAAGAAAAACCAGCATAAGCTGGACAAACCAAAATTGCAACTATATATTTAAAATACAATTACATACAGAATTATTAAAAGTGTTCGGCTGGATATAAGCACACAACCTGTCTAGTGCAAATCCACAACTCTACCACTGAGCTACAGGTACCACATCAGAAAGTAAATAAGCTTTGTCTATATTATAGAAAAGTTTCTTCTAAACTACCACGAAGAGCATATAGATTGCAGCCCTGACTGTGTGTAGGACCTCATATAAATGAACTGTTCTGAACTGAAAACTTCAAAATAACTTACGGTTTTTCAATTTTGAAGAAATGAGATTTTTAAATTTTGTAAATGTTAACAAAGCTTCTAACTGACAAATCTTTCAAAGCACTTTGTTTAATTGCTTAATAACATTGGCTTTCAGTGCTAATATCAAATATTTCTAAAAGTTAACATCTTTGTGAGAAGAAAAACATTTTAAAAAGAAATAATGTCTTATTATTAAAGTATAAGCCAAACTGATTATTCTGATGTATTAATTACCTCAGCAGTCCAATATTTATTGTTATATAGAACCATTTCTCATACTGCTTTGTTTGTCCACTCATAATTTCGTTGTTGCCTGGGATTCATATTCCATATTGCTGAGATGGGGCCACTCTGGATGATTAACGACCAATAATTTACTTGGTTTTACTAAAAATACAAATATAACTATATATTATTATCATGTTATCAACCAATTACAAATGCTTTTGTTTTAACTAACATTTAGTTTATATTTAAAAAATCCAACTATTGTAAAAAATTCGAAGAGGGACATTTAAGAATATAGATGTTAACACATAAAAAAAAGAATCTAATTGACTTACCAATATGATATGTGAACAGTACAAAACATATTGTGATGTCTTATATTGATGGTGGTTTTAAATAGTAATTGTTGCATCTATCTTTCCAGTCTCCTTGAAATCCTATTTAAATAGATGAAAAGCTGAGAATATCGGGATCCATAATCAAACCAACAATGCTCAAGCATTTTTCTTCCATAGATAATAACGAAACTTTTTGATTGTATCATAACTCCTAACTATGAAATACGTTCGTAGTAGGATAATACGAGACTATTTTTATAAACTAGGTAATTCTCTGACGATTTGCAATTTATTAATTTCAGGATTCACAGGTTATCCAATGTAAATACAAACATACTAATAAATAATCAACTATGTATGTATTTCGACATTTAAAGCCAACGCCGCATTCCATGCGTTCCTAAGGGTCTGGATTTCGACTGTTTGGGCCAGTGACTTTTAGGGGTATTGTCGATTTGGGCCAGTGAAGTTTCGGGCTAAATACGTATTTTTTTCTGTATCTAAATACTAAGGTTTGAAGTCATTTTTAATATTAATAATACAAATATCTATATGTTTTAATACCTACCTTAAACGAAATAAATCAGAGCCTAATTTATTTGATAAATCTCCAAAACGAAAATTCTGCATAGTCAGATAGTATAACGTTAAAAATTAAAACACTAAACTTGACCAATTCGTCGCGGTGATTCTTCGTCGTACTAGCCGAGCACGATATCCCATCCACTGTCCTTTACAACTACGAGCCGTTAAGGTTGCAGAACCGTGGTCCGGGAGTCAATTCATGAGTTAGGAGCCTTGCCAAACGACGTTAGGAGTGTATTTCGCTCCTTCATTTCGCAGCTCAATTGAGCCGACTCAGTGAGATGACTCAGTAAAGTGAGCCAGAGTCAGTGAAGCGCATCATTAAAATGAGTTACATGTCCCATATCTAGTGCAGTGTTGTTCATGCGTTCTTGTTCGCTAAGTGAGTACGCGCCTTTCCGTATCGAAAACACGTCTTTGTAATTGCAAAGTAGAAAAAAAATATATATTAAAAAATTTGTATTATCCAAAACAGTTAGGAAATTATTTTCTAAATAATTCCACGTATTGAAAATATTTCCTATAATTTTAGAAAAGGACGAAATACATCTATCGTTGCTGTAATATCGTATATACATGTTTAAGTGTTGAGTTGGGGTTTAAACATGAGAGAACTTTAAAATGCTAAAAACCATTTCCACAAAGGAACTTTATAGAAAAATAAAATGCTGTAAAAACTAATAAATAATTTGATTCCAACTTTTGAAATTTTGAGAAATGACAAAGCTTTACAGAAAACTGTGTATTATGCATATATTTACTCCCTCTAGGTCATACATTCTAAACCTACTGCTAGACCAGGTTGACAATCGCATCTCAATATCTTAAATCTTATTGAAAATATTGTCTGCACTTCTTTTTTAGGACTTGGGAAGTACTAAGTAGAAATAATTTTTGAGATATATTGGTGTGGGTATGTCATGCATTGTACGATTTGACAATTTGTCTCGGACGACAAAATATCATAAAATCAAGATATTTCAAAATAGACTTGGCGCAGAATCAAAATAAAGGAAACATCCCATATTGTATTCGGCGGTACCCATTTAAGTTTCTCTTAAAAAAACCTCAGTAATCTACCGCCTTAACTAAACAAAACAATCCTATTTTAAAAAGATAAAGTTGTTTTTCAATTCTTAGATTTTAATGAATAATTGGTAAAACAAACACTTATTTTCTATGGAACATTGCAACAAAATTCAAAGTAAATTTATCAGAACTTCAGATTCCTTATCAGGTGCCATACCATTTTAATAAATTATTATTGTAACAAGCGTTTATTTCCTTTTGCAGAATCGAGTCTGAATCCACAACAGTGACGGCTCGTCAGAGGCGGCAGGGTCGGCCGGGCCGTACCAGAAAGTAAGTATACAGGGAAAATCCTCTTTTTAAAAAAGTAAATATTTTTCAAAAATAGTTTTGCAAACATGCTAAAAACGCACAAAACCAAAATGTAGTTTATTATTTCCTAGGCACATAGCAAAATAGGTAGGTATCCCTATTATAATTGCTTGACTAACATACAAATAACGGCAGTGCGAGGGCCACCGTCCACAGATATTCTAATATATTTATTTCATTCAGACGGTGGCTCGGCCAGCCGAAGCCATCATCTTACTTGCAATACTTCATCTGCTAGTTCGCGCGGTACGTATTACGTTCGCCTACATCCCATGCTATTACCTCGGCTATAACGTTCGTCGTAGCTTATATCACCCAACACCGGCCCGTCTTGATGTGGCCGTATCCCCAGAATTTTTCTCATTCTCAATTGAATACTACGATTTTACAAGTATTATTTGTAATTATTACTTATTTTAAAATTAATTTTAGTTGGTTTTTTGCTTTAATTATGACTAATGATGGTTAATATATTATATTAGCAAGTTTTACTTCATGTTACATGTTTAAATGTGGTGACGAAATAAGTGCAAGTAAATATTTTAAAATATCATTTGCAATTTGTTTTAGAAATCGGCCGGCCGAATCGTGGTTCTTTCTGGACCATGTACTTTTTTGCTTGTGTATGTAGCTTCCACTTTGTTTGGCATCTATTTTATTTTCCTCTTGAGGCAAGCTACATTAAAATATTAAAAAATTAAATTGACTGACTAGAGCGCTTTACTAACATTTCTTTCTGGTTTATTAAATTTATACTCTTCCTTAGATCTGCTATATATAGGTTGATAACTACCTAATTATCATTGAAGAAATAAAGGGAAAAAATAAAAGACTAGTATTTGACCATATTTGGACGCGGCACTAATTAACACCACATTGGCCTCAAGGAAGATTTGAGGAAACTTTTTTGGGGGAAGGAGGATTAGTTAAAAAAAAAGTTGTTATTATATTTTATTATAAATGGTATGAGAATAACATAAATACCTATATTTTTTATCATACTTGTGGCATAAGTGAAAAAGCCTCTAATAAATAGTTATAGAATAACGTCTAATTTTTTTCCTACAGCAAATTTATTAATTACATTGTTTATATTTAGTACATCAATACTCTATCTATGGATATGCAAGAGACCCAATTCAACAGGTCGCTCTTGTACTATAGTGTTTCGTAGCCAAATTTTTAATCGTAATTTCCACGTAAAAATATGTAAATTACACATGTTGTTTGACCGGTCTTTGGCCCTTCACGTAAAACCGCTTTTCATTGGTCTTGAGTCTCGGCCGAATCTAAATTTTAGAGTACGAGCCGTCACGGATCCGCAGGTTGTAGGCATGTATTAACTACAGTTATGAAATTAACTAAATTAATAAAGTACACATTGATATCTGCATGTACATGTTCTAAACCATGGCGACAATGGTAGAAATCTCTATTGCATTTTAATTTTTAAATAAACACTGGGAGGTTTTTCCCACCAGGAATGCCATGTTCTAAAACGTGGCGATGTTGGTGAGTTAAAGAGTTATTATTTCGGAAATTTTGTACGCCACTGAACACAACACTCTTCTGATTGGTTTTCTCACCAGGGATGTCATATTCTAAACGATGGCGATGAAGGTCGAAATCTTTATACGAATTTTGAAAAAATACTTTTATTTTGGAATTACGAATGTCTGAAAATATAGAAGACATGTCATATTCTGTGCCATGGCGTGAACGTTGGTAATAGTTATTACATAGACTGTTGGTGCCATGGAAAAGGTATCTGCAGGAATTTAAAACCCCCCCCAGAAAGGTATTCTAAATACACTAGTTTGTATTGTTGCACATCTAAAAAAAAAGAAAGTTAATGAAATGTTACGTCAACCCATCATCAGGCGCGATTTTCTCAACGAGTGGTGCCACACGTCCAAACTTTTATTAATATTCACGCATGACTTTGTGAAACTGGCAGCTTTAAAAGAACAACAGATGTTCCAAAAAGGCCTGCAACAGTTCGAACAGTTGAGATTGAAGAAGCTGTGTTAAACAGAATTGAAGAAGACCCGCAAACTAGTACACGGAAAAGAGCTCTTGAATTGAATGTTACATACACACTTGTTTGGCAAATTTTAAGCTCCCAACACCTTTATCCTTATCATATGCAACGTGTGCAGGCTCTATTACCTAGAGATTTTCCCCTCAGACTCGATTTTTGTGTTTGGTTGCGTAATAGATTAGTACGAACCCCGGATTTCTTTAGCCATGTGCTTTTCACAGATGAAGCCTCGTTTTCTCGAAATTCTATAATTAACTTTCATAACAACCGTATCTGGGCTGAGGATAATCCGAATGCTATCAGAGAAAATCATTTTCAGGTGCTATTTTCTCTCTTGAAGTAGGCGGTGGTCATTTTCAACAATTATTGTAAAATAATGTTATTAACTAGTTTAGTTTTAGTCTTGTAAATGATTTAAGTTTTTTACCTGACAATATAAGCAATAAAAGATATATTTTTTTGCTTATTTTTCGAAATCTTGAAAATGATCCAATTTAAAAAATTTCAACGCAGATTTAACTTCAAACCCTTTTTTATCCAAAATGGCTGCTTTTAGCGACAAATACTAAGAGCACATTTTTATGTAGAATTAAATGGAGAATAGGTCAAAAATGGTCAAAAATGACATGAAAGGCTTCACAAAAAAGTTATGGTTAATTAAATTTAGGAACAACACTGTGTGCCCCTCTAACATTAAATAAAAAACTAAGTTAATATTTGAATTTCTTGTCATCAATATACCCAGAATCCCAAATTTTATCCAATTGTCTTGTTCTTTTACAAAAATATAAGCAAAAAACCAAATAAAATTGTTTTTTTGGACGCCCTGTATCTCAGAAACAAGGCCATTTCAGACCCATGTTCATATGAACTTTTCATTCTAAAATTAGTCAAAGTATCACCCCTTAAAGTTTGTTCAAGTACTCAATTGACACCCTATCTATATATATATATATATATATATATATATATATATATATATATATATATATATATATATATATATATATATATATATATATATATATACTGTCTTGAAAAATTGCTCTATATTCAATTTTTATTAAATAGTATCAGTAAAGTTTATATAAATTTTATAATAAAAAACAACATAAACATTTGTACATACCTAAATGAAACTCAATATATAATAATCCTGTGGAAGCTTCTTGTATATAAACAACATGCGCTTCCTCCGTTGAGTTGCCAACCACGTTTACTATGGACGGAGTAAAATATATTTTCTCACCATCCCAGTCTAGATACCATGTTTGTAGATTCTTCGAAATATTATACAATAAATTTACTCCATTTTTAAATAGAGATTTGGCAGTTGCGTTACTGTAGAAAGTAATGTTAAAAAAGGTGTTGCTTAATATAACATCAGATCCATTTAATTTAACGAAAGCTCCATCACTGTTGTCATTAATTTGAGCACTAATGTTTAGTACTACAAAAAGAAAATATATTATGGCACTTTTTTTCATTCTGTATTCTAAGATTTGACTATTAAAAAACTAATTAATAATATAACTAATATAGTATGTTATTAGATGTTATGTAGATTGTATGCACATTTATTATAATTGCCTAACTCATTAAGTATGTGCTTCAGATATGATAATTACCTATTACGGCAAAATAAACGTTATCAGTAAAACAAGAAATACTCCAGATTTTAGAAATTTAATAAAGTAAATAAACTAAATTAGAAAAAATCAAAATATTTATTTAGCAGCCAAATTTAATAGTCATGAATATTGTCATGGTCCCGATATAGGGTATGACTAGGGACGTAGGGATCTAACTAAATAAAATATATATTTAAAAAACACCTAACTTTTTATTTACATATTTACAGACGGTCGTTTTTAAAAATATGATTTCTACAATTTTCACTTTAAGAGAAAAATATATAACTTAAATTAATTGGCCCATTGACCAGGGGAACAGCACTTTCAATAAAAACATTCTGACCAAATCACTAGTTCACTTTTTGATTCTCGTTGACCGATTTCACTGACTCGCTAGTTGATTCTCATTTTTAATAATCCCCCTCCCGAGGATTCTAAAATCTTTTTATAGTAAACCTCAGCTGGTCAGCGATTTTCGTGTTTATCTCTTATGTAGAGCAATTAGTTAATTGTTTTATTAATCGTTATTAAAACGGCCAATATTATAAAAAATTCTGGGCGAGTTGCGGTTTGCAGAGTATTGACTTTAAAACAATAGATGTGTAATTTAGGCCATTGCAAAATATCTTAGAATTACTTGTTTTAATGTATGGTATATTGATCGTCTTTTAGCATTTATTTTATTTGAGATATAAGAGATATTATTCTTGTACTTGATATTTGAAAGTAATATTTTATGCATATAATTCTGTGCTTGACATTTCCCCTGGTTTACAAAAAGCTGGGCTCCAGCGATCATAAAATGTTTAAGTTCCCAAGTAAATAATATTTCGGTAAGTATTTGTGTAGATTTAATATAGTTCTATAGAATTAAAACCTAACCTAACCTAACCTAACCTAACCTAACCTAACCTAACCTCAAGTGACCATATCAGATTCAGGATGAAGCTTTAGCTTAGGCACGCGATTGATTTTCTTGATTGCCGTTGTGAATGTTTTACACCTAATGTCCATTTTTCTGTCTTCCTTATGTCTACGTTCTATGACGGTTGTAGTTTGTGAGTGTGGCTTTACACAAACTATGGGCTCTGTTGTACGCTAGTTTTGCCTCGACAATTTGGGCTTTCCATTTGTTCCAGTTTGTTGTATTTGGTTAGTGGCAGTCGGCAGGTTTCACAATGCATGAAAAAAAGAACAAAGTGTGAGTATGTGCTCCTATATATGCTAATATCTTTCATAAAATATATATATATATATATATATATATATATATATATATATATATATATATATATATATATATATATATATATATATATATATATATAAAAATACTATTTCTAAACCGAATAATTAGAAAATATTAGTGAATACGGTATAGTCTCAGGTATTTAGTACCTTAGAGAATGACTTTGAATCTTGGTTTAAAAATTAACTAGTGTAAATAGGAAATGCTATCGATTTTACTATTATTATGCGGCCATTATTATTATTATTTTTTTTTGTTTACGTCCTTGCCCATAAAATTAAAATAAATAATCTCGAGAATCATTCTTTCATTTGCAAGTATGTTATTCGTCATATATTTTCTTATTGATGACCCTTCTTTTTATTTACAATGATATTTATCCTGAGGCCCTTTTTAGTTGCGCTATGGGTCAGGCTTAAATAACAAGGTAAAAAGTAGATTGGGGGTCCACCTCGAGATAAAAAACTTCATTTGCTTTCATCATATTTTTAAATATATTTGGTCTCGTCAGTTTTTTTTCTTTTTTCTCGAAAAAGTGGGCAAGTTAAGATGAATTTAAATACGCGTATAAAACATGCCTTACTTCATATTCTGAGGAAAATAAGTAGAACTGTGTAGAAATTAGGCCATACAGAACCACATACACTAACTGACTGACACCAAAAAAAGGGGGATAGAGAAAGAAAGGTAAATGTCAATATATTCATAAACGTCACACGTAGGATTTAATTTATAACCTTTCTGTCTGAATTGTAAGGCCTTATCCCCTACCTACGTTAGAATTTGGGTACCCGTATACTTCAAATTATTCTCATTATTTTGGCATAATCCGCACACAAAACTAGATAAATTAGGACGTAAGAATTTATCTTAAATAATTATTCCTATAATTACGTAATAGTACGCATTGGGCTAATTCATTTCTATGCATTCTACTTCTGCAAGTACTTTTTCTCCTGGGGATAATGATAGCAAACTTTTATTAACGCCTTCAAGGCTGTATCGCATATTACGATTTTCTTTAGTTACGTGGGATAATTGAATTCTCTCTTTTAAAATTGCTTGATTACTGTCTTTTATTGAAGGTTTCATTTTTTGACCATCCTTTTGCTTCTTTCGTTTGATACAAATTATATAGGTTAGATAAATAATTATTGTTATGGCTAGTGTTGAGATACAGAATGATATAAGACCAAATAACAAATCATGGGTGTAACTCGGGATTGACGACTGGCCATGTACTTCCGGTATGAGAGGGATCCCTATTGCAAATCTGTTTGTTCTGTAAAGGAGATGGAAATGTTCCAAAATAAAAATAGTGAATCATTATGGAAGCCGTAAGGATGTTCGTACGGTTCTAATGATTGTTGGATGGAACTTATTATGTTCCTAATGGTTGATTCGGTGGAAGTTAGATTGAGATGAGGTATGTGAAGAGTCCAGTTACTATTTAGGCACTCTTTTATGTTTTTATATGTAGCTGCAACGTGATTTGTCTTAGGGTTTAAGACAAATGATTTTAAATTTGACCATGTTGCTGGTATTATATGGGTTATGGGGTTAGCATATGTTGTGAAAATATTAGGGCATGGGAATCTCTTGGGTATGAGGACATCAGTCTGCGTTTGCAGCTGACAACTGCATGGTAGATTAATTTTAGTTGCCCCCTGGAAAAAATGTCGAACGTTAATTTTCAACGTTTTATTTGGGCTGCAGGAAATTGTCAGATGTTCTTTGGGGTGTGTTAATATGTAAGTTTCTTCAGATATTTCTGAGATTACCATTGATGTTGCTGTGTGGCAGCTCATTGGACAGTTGTGCCTTCGTAAAGTTTCTTGGCGCATTGCGGTCCTTGTATAATGTCCGCAGAAAATCTGGGTATGTAACATAGTTGGTCATGATATGTGATGTAAGCCAGTCCCCGATATTTGCTTTATTTCATCTTTATTGTCTTCTGTAGTTGAGACTGCCAGAAAAAGTGGTTGATGTGGTATAGAACATGTTTGGTTGAACCAAGCGAAGGGTGTTGTAATCAGCTCGTAAAGTTGCCAGTTTAGGGTTCTCTGGATAATTGGTATTTTTACCTGAATAAATATCTTTTTGTCAGTGATTGAACAATCACAGATTTTGATTGCGAAATATTTCGATACGTCTGCAATTTGGATTGCCAGTCTGTGACCTGATCTCGTAAGTTCTTCCTCTAAAATATCTAGGTCTTTTAACAGAATTTGTGGGTGGATTAGGTCGGCGGGAATCTTATGCTGCTTGCATGAATTCATTATGAATTGCCTTCGTAGTGCTCTCGTTATTATTGTGATTCGTTTCAATCCAAGGTATTGGTTGTATAGTAGGTTTAAAACAGTATTCTCTTGCCTGCTTGCCGAGTTGGCAATTTTTTCTTCCAGATCTATAGTGTATTTCTCTATGTATTTAATTCGTGCCTCCGTTTCCTTGAAGGTTTGTTCCACTGACTTTTTATATTCTTTAAAGTGATTAGAGCTTTCGCTTATAGTTTTGATTGTTCCAGAGAGCCCTTCGCTCAACCTGTTTAATGTCTCCACGACATTACCTTCTCTTTCTTCCACTATTTTAATTTTTCCATCGTGGCTACTCCACAACACCAAGATAATCCTGAGCCTATGAAGTCTAAGGCTCTTTTTTCTCTGGCGTTCCCTTTTATTGGTTGCTTCATAGACTCGGCACCCCAATTATCATTTAACAACTGAAATTCCTTTGAAAATGATTTTGATAATAAGTTGATGGATGTTATGTAGTATCAAACATTCGGTAGTGGAGGTATTGAAGCCTTGACATTGATTTCTAATTGGTTCTATATTCTTTCCCTTGTCCTCTGACCAACTTGTTTCGTAATTTATTGGTATTGTTGCCTCGTAGACCTTGGTCTCTGGTAAAGGCTTCCAATATGCCCCTGCACTAATCTCGATATTGTATCCTTCATCATGTTCCTCTGATATAATTTTCGTCAGTAGTATAGTTGTAAACCTAAGAAAAAAATTGTTTATACAATTAAATAAGTTTCTTTCTAATTACCCGGTATTCTATGACCGTACTATAACTATGTATTTAAAATGCTATACCGCTAATATTATATTCTTAGTCATTACTTGCATTTACGAGCGTTAATATATTATGTTCTCTTGCTAGACTTAAAATTACTTTATAAAGTAATATTTTGTTACTTAGTAAGATAATAATCATCTCGATACTGATTATTTTATTGAATCATGTAATATTATTTCTACTATTAATCCAATCCTAATTAAAAAAAAAATTCCATGTGTAATAAAACTAATAATATCTTGTTGCTCAAAAGCATAATTTTTTTTTTCTATATCTAATAATGAATATAATTTTTGCTAAAATATTTATATTAATTGTGCTGTAAATATAAATAAATTAAAATATTGTCAGAAAAGTTTTTCTAACTATGTACACTAAATGCTTATTTTATGTTTGTATTGTCTCGCGAAAAAGATATAAACATTTTATGGTAAGAATTATAGCATATTATGTTAAATACCATATTTTGCAACTTCATCAAAACTGCATATGAGTGGGTCATTACACGGCCCGTATGTTTTCCTGGCCCACTGAAAATCAAGGTCAAAACCGGTAGTTTTCTCGGGACCGATATACTTATATTAAACATCTGTTTTTAATTAGCAGAATAAGTGGAATAGAATTAAATATTATATAAGGTAAAGTGATAATATATACACACGGATTGTTTATATTGGGCAATGTATTGTTAGTACTGTGTCCTTGCGTTCCCCTGATAGTTGTTGAATCTTTGGGGATTTTGTCTTGTTTGCCTATTGTAAAAACTTCTTTGTGCCTCTCTAGGGTTGTATCTGTTTTCCCTATTTGAATTTTTGTATCCATCATTATTATGTCTATGTGGGTAGCCATAGCCAAACCTATTTTGGTTATTGTTATGCCTGTATTGTGTTCTCTCCGTTTGTTGTGTAGGCCCCACTCTCCTGTTTTTCTCCGATTGTGAGAAGCGACATTTGTTTTGCTAAGGCCCTTTCCCTAATCTCGCTTAGTTTAAGCACGAGGGTTTTTAAACTGTCGTAATTCATATTTGCTGAGGACATTAAATAATAAGTTTCGTAAAATGATGAATGCAGCCCATTTTCGAAATGCTCTCTAAAAGTTTCGAACGGCATGTTGCTATCTACCTCTCGAGCTAGGGTCAACAGTTCGTAGTAATATGTCTTTATGTCTTCACTGTCCTGTTGTTTTCTAGACGAGAGCCTGAATTTTAATTTTCTTAAAGGTTGTTCCCCACTGAATTCTTTTATAAAATCTTTTTTTATTTCGGCCCAATTTTTGTTTTTGTTCGCTACATTTGTAAAGCATTCATTATACCAATGGCATGCTGGCCCTTCGAGGAAGTTTCCTAAATAACTTATTTTATATGAATCGGTCCAACCATTGCAAATAGTTGTGCGTTCATATTTTGTTAGAAATGTTACAGGTGAATCTGTACTGGGGTTAAAATTTGGAGGATTTACGAATTTAGGTATTGCTGGTGTTTTTGTGTCGGCTATTGCATCCTGTAGGGTGATATTAGCCATTTTGTGTATTTGTGTATTTGTAGTTATTTGTAGTGTAGGTGAGGGAGTTGGTATATTGTGTTGTTGATTTGTGTGTTCTGCTGTATTTTCTTCAGCAGGAGTTTTTGAATATGTTTCTTGTGTGTTTAATGTCTGAATTTCGAATGTAAATTTAGTCTGTTCAAGTCCTGCCGAAGCAGGTGGACTTCTACACAGGGATGCACTAGGACTAAAAGGACTATTATTTGTGCTACGGTGAGTGGGTTTAAATTCTTGATATTGTAAAACTTTAATTTTTTCTTTTTTGTTTGCCCCTCGAATACTCCTTTTGTTTTGCTTCGAGTTACCCTTTCGTCATCTGACATATGGCGTATATAAATAAATAAACCTATGAATATATATATATATATATATATATATATATATATATATATATATATCTATATAAAGTAATAATAGGTATCGCAGTTAATCAAAATAATATCTATACAAACGTTATAATACTAAGGGAAATAAATGTATTGTGAAAATTGTAGAAAGAAAAAAAAAACAACAAAAAATCGTTTATTACCATCTTTTTCCACTTTTGTATCATATCTCTAGAAATATTTCTTATATTTTCACTGCACATGTGTGTGTTAATTATTTTTCTTAAAATATTTATTGTTCTGCCTATTTTTGTAGTTTCTAGGAGTTTTACAGTTATCTTAATCTTTTTTATTTTCTTTAAAATTGCTAAAATTCTTTTTTGTTTATTGTGTGTATGATATATTTCAAGTTTTCTTTTATAAGTTAACAGGATATCTGAAAAATTTTTCATTACGTAGCATTTATTGAGTATTGTTAATAATATTTATAATTAATTAGAGAAAGAATGATAGTTTTAAAGATAGCGACCTCTGCCATATGTGTACCACTAGCGCCACATTTATATCACAATCATACAACATATTATGTGGTACAAGAAACACAATAAAAATTTAAATGCCATAAAAGTAGTACTGTTTATTAAAATATAAAAGTAAATGTTAAAAGCGGCTTATCCATCAAAAGAAAATTATTACTGTAACCATATCACAATTAAAAAAACAGTTAAATTTGAAAATAAACTCGGCGCCTCCACCAAATGTCATGGTCCCGATATAGGGTATGACTAGGGACGTAGGGATCTAACTAAATAAAATATATATTTAAAAAACACCTAACTTTTTATTTACATATTTACAGACGGTCGTTTTTAAAAGTATGATTTCTACAATTTTCACTTTAAGAGAAAAATATATAACTTACATTAATTGGCCCATTGACCAGGGGAACAGCACTTTCAATAAAAACATTCTGACCAAATCACTAGTTCACTTTTTGATTCTCGTTGACCGATTTCACTGACTCGCTAATTGATTCTCATTATTAATAATCCCCCTCTGGAGGATTCTAAAATCTTTTTATAGTAAACCTCAGCTGGTCAGCGATTTTCGTGTTTATCTCTTATGTAGAGCAATTAGTTAATTGTTTTATTAATCATTATTAAAACGGCCAATATTATAAACAATTCTGGGCGAGTTGCGGTTTGCAGAGTATTGACTTTGAAACAATAGATGTGTAATTTAGGCCATTGCAAAATATCTTAGAATTACTTGTTTTTATGTATGGTATATTGATCGTCTTTTAGCATTTATTTTATTTGAGTTATAAGAGATATTATTCTTGTACTTGATATTTGAAAGTAATATTTTATGCATATAATTCTGTGCTTGACAATATTTCTTTTTATTAAGAATAGTAAATCCAGAGAATCCAGTTTAGTTCCGCACATAGTCATTTAGTATAGTATATTTTCAAATATTTTTATTGGGCGCCATTTTGTTTCACCGTATTGATTTCGTACCAATATTTAACCAGCTTCTACCTATGTCACACTTAATTTTTGGGCATGATTTAAAATAAATTGAATAAGTAATTTTTACACTAATTTAACACCGTCATTTAAATAAAAAGATTTTTTACGTTGATTTTTTAGACAAATTATTTGGCTGCTATTTTGTGCCGCCTTCCTAAATTCAAACCACAATTTTATCACGTTATCTCTATATAGTGCAGTAAAATGGTAGTTTTGACAAGAAAAAATTCCGGAGTTAGGTTTCTCCACGGTTTTTTATGTTTTCGGGTGTGCTGAATCCGAATTTCAACTTTGCCGCGTCGTATGAGTGACGCATCATCTTTAAAAATTGAAAGAAATGCAAATTAGACTTATTTTGTGGTTTATTCCGCATACTGTGCATAGGTAAATACATAGGTACGTTTTTCACCTGGTGTATGTGTTACCGGGAGTGCTGGATCTGAATTTTCACCCGCCCGACTCGGTCTGGGTCTCGTCTGCTTTTTATTCTATTTTTCTCTTTTTGAAAAGTCCAGCTTGGGAGGGTCCGGACTGTGATAGTTTCAGTACGTTAGAAGGTCCAGGCTGAGGGTCTTCGTAACCTAGATAAAAATTTTGAACTTGTAAAACGATGGCAACAAAAGATACTAATGAATAACATTAAAAATTGAATATAGTCTTACTTTCGGTGGTCGCTGTGCTGGGGCTATACTGTACTGGCGGTACTGGGACTATTTGGCAAAAGTCAGTGTCTTCATCCGGATCCTCAAAATCGACGGTGTCTATGTTGGTGCATTTGCCCTCACACTCAGCGCAAATGTTTGTGCAAAATAATCCTGCTCTCCTGCACCCACAGTTTCCCATACAATTCTTTTTGCAATGGCATGCAATTTTTCTTAAGACTTGATCAGGTGCTGGTGGCAGGAGTGTTGTAATTGGTATCAGGCCGTTTTTCGAGGATTTCCATCCCCACTGCTTCGGATCAAGTTGATTGTTTCCCAGCCACAACTGAATGTGGTAAAACACACGAAGAAAGTGGTTTCAGGCAGCATCAGCAGTTGGAGGAATCGAAGCGAGGTTGGAGGATACTTTGTACGATGACATGAGATACTGTTTGTACCTCAGCTTATTTAAAGTGGTATCATGATAATTGCCTCCATACAGCGCCACCATAAACTTTTCCCCTGCCTCCAGTAGTGCCTCTTCATTAGCATTGGGGTCCCTAAATTTCATGACAGGTGGTTTGAGTTCAGGATTTTTTGTTAGCACTTTGACACATTTCAATTTGCCTTGTTTATATAGTGCTGATGTTGAGTCACAGCCACTGACAGCATGTAAAAAGAGAATATGTTCAGCCACGTGCTTGTCAATGGCAGTTAGTGGATGGAAGAAGGTTTTTGGTGCTTTTCCTTTCCCTGGCTTGATAAAATACACGTTGGCAGATGTACTTATTCCTATCATTATTACCAGAAGGTCAATATCTTCACCAACAACTGCTACACTTTCGTGGTGTCGTGCAAGGGAATTAGCAGTTGTCACAATGAGCGTGTCAGCATCTTCAACTGCTTGTTTTGTGGCGATATTGACCTCTCCAAATTTTTTGATTAAGGTAGATATTAGGCGATTTTTGTTCTTGGAGTTCGCAAGGAAGTTCTCTTGAGAGACTGTGGGCACCATGGAGTCATTAAATATTATTTCCACAGAGTGCTTTTTAGTTGACCTTCTGACTCGCTCCACGTACTTGGTACTTTGATGATTCTCACCATATCCATCAAAAACAATCACAGCAGTTGCTTTGTATTTTGAGCGGACGTATTCGATATACTTGTTGCAGATCTGATCGAAAGAGTGTCCGTTTGTCCAAACAACTTTATGTAGCAGGAAACCTCCATCAATAACATATACTGTGTTACTCGAAAGAGTTTTCGTATCTGGCATAGCTTGAAACGCTTTGTATAGAGTTGATTTGACACCCTTTCTCATGCCACAGACATCAAACAGTGCCAATGGGTATGGACAGAGTTCGTAGGACAAATACTCCTCCAATTCTTCATCTGACTTTTTCGCAATGGTGATTCTCTGGAACAGTGTGGATGGATTGATGGCAACAGGTTTATTCTGGATAATAAGTGCACTATTAACTGAGGCAAGGGGCAGTACTCTGTCAGCCCTTTTGAATTTAACGGTCCCAAAATTGCCTCCAACAATGGCCTTCATTCCTGTAATCCCAATCTCCCTGGACAAATGGCAATTGATGTTTTCGTTCCCAATCATACCATTACTTATACACATAAGATCTGATGTTTCTGAAAAGGGTGGATGTTGGCGAAGCCATTCTAACATTATTTTCATATCTTGATTGTCTCGTTTAACTCGGGAATCTCTGCTATCAACGTGCTGCTCCGATGTTGCAAAAGTGATACCACAGAAAATTTCGAAAGCATCGCAAATTTCTTGTTGAGCGGCCATTCCCAGTGTCCATCTTGATAAAATGGCATCGCTTACTCCACGGTGTCGTGTCAGCCCCCCATCTGTTTTCATTTGTCTCATTAAAAATTGTTCAATGGCCATGTCACTCCATGTGCCACTCCACAACTTCTCAGTTCGGCGAATCGTGAAGCCCCCTTGCGTTGTGAAAGATGCAAACTCTTCTGGTGGCATAATGTTTTCCAAATCCGCCATATCCTGGAGATACAAGTGGGCGCACTTTGCGTACAGGTAATGCCCACTTGCATGGAAATATGGGATCATGTTGCTTATGGTTTCCAGGTGAAGGTGCCAATTACCCATTCTCTCAGACTGAATGAATTTCATCATTAACGTCACCATTTCCAAATATTGCAGCCATAATTTAGCTGTGGGTCCAAGCTGTGCCAATCGATGCACCTCAGCTTCAAACTTTTGTTGCAGTTCGATAATGCATTCTCTTTCGCTCACTGTAAGAAGTTCTGAGAGGTCTCCACCGTAAATTATCTCCTCTATGTTAGTCTGCATTGAGGGGGAAAAGTCGATGGATTCTATGATCAGTTTAGCTAAAACTGTGTGAGCCATAATGTGAGCTCTGACGGCTCTTGCATAAGCGTGTCCCGTCATGATTTTGTCTGTGCTGTTTACAGCATAAATCGTGTTGAACAGTTCTGTAAGACCACTGCCATTCATTATGTACCCCATAGCCCCCATGAAGGACATGAGCAAATGGAAGCCCCCAAGTCGTACTATTACGTTGGACAATTCAGAGTCTCCCACACGAGATGCAATTATCTCTCGAGCTTTCAGATACAGTGGTTGATCGAATGTAATGAAAGTAGTAGTCTGACCTAACGACTTGGTCTTTTCCGCACCACTCAACAACGCTGTATAGATCGTATCATAATTGCTTGGAGGAGCGTTGATGAATGGTTGGCTGGTTATGCGTGTGGTTTCATAAGGCATGTATCTCGTCACTTCTTCCATAAATCCGTTCCATCCACCAACGCCTTGAAACTCCATATGCTTGCAATATAGCCACACCATATGACACAATAATGGCACAACAATTTTACTTTGTGGAAACAGTTCACTGATATCCTTGATCTTGATTCCTGCCAATCCAACATTGTTGGTCCGTTCAAATGGTTTCAGTTCAACAGCTCCAACACTTGCTACCTGATCAGCTGTCAGTCGTTGTTGCAGACGTGCGATAGGACGATCAGGGGCCACTGCAGATTTTGGTGTTATACATAATATGCCCCCCATTGTGTGAAACGTGTTGTGTCCATCAAGCGTCTGTACATTAAAATCGGCGTTGTCGTATACCATCTGAAAGAGGGCATTGTTGTAAAGTTCAATTGAGGGACGAATTATTGACGATATCTCAAGACGTGTTGCTTCGGAGTACGACGAAGAGAATCCCAAGGATGATAGCAAATCAACTAACCTGCGCGAGCCATATTTTTTATATACGAATGCTGCCAGACCAACTTGTAGTGGCGATACAAAGGACGATGGCCTCACCACGCTAATCAAGCTATGTGCAATAATAATTCATTCATGTCATGTATTTTATAAGATTCAAGTCAATATATTTAGCTCTGTCAATTTTATTTATTTTCTATGGTTGGACTAAGTTTTAATGTTGTTTTTTGGTGTCTATGTGTTGCTGGAAAAGTGCAGTTTTCTGTGGTAGTGAAAGGAAAACTTTATAGATTGTATAATCCATAAAAAGTGCATAAATAATCCTGCATAATTTAACATTTAAATAAATATTCTTATTCTTATCAGAACATTCAAGATAAAAAAAAAAACAAAACTGCTGATAAGGATTCCCTTGAGAATTCCAAATTTATTCTGCATATTTTAACTTATTAAGGTTGTCACAGTGATCTGTATTGTACAACATTTAGTACATTTTGTTCATGTTCTGTGTTTTACTAAATCAGCGATTTGTTTTTGACTGAATCAAACTACCGGGAAAGAGTGAAAACCCTTACTATCCACCCACCATGCTTCGAAGTTTTAAATGCTGTAGGAACAGAGATTTCTCAAACTATTTCTGTATCGTATGCTTTGGCGTTTTTCACCCCAGCTGTTTGGAACGTTCATCCAAGACAGTTCAACTTGGGGGATTTAGGATCTACTGCTCTGATGATTGTCAAGAGAAGGCCCTAGAACGTGAGAACGAAAATCAACGATACGTAACAGAAATCAAAACCCTTAAAAATGAAATAATTGAAAAAGACAACCACATCCGTCGATTGAAGCGTAGCAGTGCTGCCTTTGCAGATGATGTTTCACTGGCAGAAGAAAAGCTCACCTCAGAACTTGAGAAGCAATATAAGCAAGTAGACGGACTTAGAATGGATATCAAGAAGCTAGAATCTGAGAAGAAGGAACTAATAACTGAAATTGATAACTGTAAATTGTCTGAAACTAAATTTAACAAGGAAGTAGCAGAACTAACTCAGCTCATCGCGAGCATGAAAATTTCCATTGGAGCATTAGAAATGGAAAATGAATGTTATGCAAAAGACATCAAGCGGCTAAATCAAGAAGCTTCTACACAAACTACAGAGTGCCACAGTGAAACCAGCGACAGGAAGGGTCCTATTCAAAAAAAGCGGCAACTTTTGGTCATAGGTAGCGAAATTGCGAGAGGTTGTACAACGTTGTTTAAAAAGTATACCAACGGAAATTATGACTTAAATTGTCAATGGCGCTCTAGAGCTCTATTTGAAGAATTGGTGTCAGAATGCGTAACGTATAGTGGAAGGTTGACAGAGAATGATTGCATCATACTATTCTGTGGACCTGAAAACGCCGTAAAGGGGACATCAATTAAGACAGAACAGGTTAGTCGTCTTATGGATTCTTGCTGCAACACCAATCTTGTTGTAGTAGGCTCTCCTCGCTGCAAAAATAGGCCAATCTTAAATGGTTTCATTCACGACCAAAATGTTTTATTAGAGGGTCAACTCAAACAGAGACATATTGATTTCCTTCCACTTACCCTGACTACTCAAGAATACCTGATGAGCTACAGTGGCAAGGTTGAGTTAATTGATCTTCTTTATCATAAGTTCGTGTATCGACCTGAACCTATTGAAGCCACAAGTGTGGGTAGAGTTTGGAGAGCTGAGAGAACAAACGAAGATCTTCATGGCAGACATCAGAATTTTTGCAACAGTCAAATTCCTCTGATAACTTCGTAAATATATATTATCAAAATTCTCGTGGCTTACGCACTAAGACTGTTCAGTTCTACAATGAGGTCACTAATGGCAACTATGACATTATCGTCATCACTGAGACTTGGCTCAACGATGGTATTTCTAATGGAGAAATTTTCCCGAATAATTATGTTGTGCATAGAAAAGACAGATGCGCCCATGCGACCGGTAAAACTAGAGGAGGCGGAGTGCTTATAGCTGTGAAGACTTGTTATGAATCGACGCAGTACAATATTCCCGAAAATAATGTTGAGGAGTTATGGGTTGGTGTATTGATAAGTGGGATACAGTACGCTTTATGTGCGGTGTATATTCCCCCGGCGTCTCATGTGTCGACTTATGAGAATCACGTGAGTTCAGTGAGCCACATAATGGACCATTTGCCTAATGCAAAATTGATTGTCTTAGGGGACTATAACCTACCAACCTTTGTTGAATCATACAGGACCATTGACACTAATGAATGTGTTATCAACGACGAGTCTCTTTCATGTCTTGGCTTGCTTAATAATAATGATGATAATATTGTATTTATTTCAAATAATGACTGTGAGAAAGTTTTGTTTGACTGTGTATGTTTTTATGACCTTATACAGACAAATCATGTACGTAACTTGAATGGTGTCATTCTTGATTTGGCTTTTTGTAATTTCGGGAGTATTAGTGTGACAGAGAATGATATGCCTTTATCTGTTGTTGACGATCATCATCCGCCATTAATAGTGAGTTTTTGTATTGAATCTCTAAATGTTATGCCATGTGACAGTCCCTCATACACATTTGACTTTTTCCGGGCGAATTATGATCAGATGAACGATTGTTTTGAGATTGTGGATTGGAGTGTGTTAGAGTCTTTGGCTAGCAATATTGATTCTACTGTTGAGATGTTTTACTCAATTGTTTATTCAGTAATTGATGTTTTCGTACCAAAAAAAATCAATAAGACTTTAAATTTTCCTTGTTATTTCTCTCACGATACAGTCAAACTTATAAAACAGAAAAATAATATTTTCAATAAACTAAACAAAAGTAAATCCCCAATTCTCGAGGATGAATATATAAATCTTAGACGCAGGTCAAAGGCAATGATAAACTCCGATTATCAGGCATTCCTGGCTAAATCACAAACTAATATATTAAAAAACATCAAGTCATTTTGGGCATATCTTAGGTCCAAGAAATGTGTCTCAGGTTACCCCAAACAGATGAGTTATCAGGGTGCAACTTCCGAAAATCCCAAAAAATTGGCTGATATGTTCGCTGATTTCTTCCAATCTGTGTATAAAATAGGTGATAAGAATAATAATCATTATAACATAGAAACCCTGCCGCAGTCAAGTGTCAATCTTAGTAGCATCGCTGTTGACAGTGACATGGTTTTTGGGAAGCTGATTGAATTGGATGTTGGTAAGGGGGCGGGATCTGACAATATTCCCCCAATCTTTCTGAAAAATTGTTGCCCTACACTGCCTTTGCCTTTGAGTTACATATACAGAAAATCACTAAATACTGGAGTTTTTCCTAAACTTTGGAAATCGGCAACTGTTACGGCCCTTTTTAAGGGTGGTGACAGATGTGACATATCAAACTATCGGCCAATTTCTGGATTATGTGGTATGGCAAAAGTGTTGGAGTCTTTGGTGACAGAGGTGATTTTCTCTGCCTTTCAAAGGACTATATCGCCTAATCAACATGGATTTTTTCGGGGCAGATCGTGCCAAACAAATCTATCGGTATACTCAAATTTCTTGAGTAATGCACTTGACTCAGCCACGCAGGTTGACGCGATCTACTTCGATTTTCAAAAGGCATTCGATCGAGTTGATCACTATATATTGCTAAGAAAATTGGAACATTATGGGATTCAAAATCCGTTACTCTCCTGGATAAGCAGTTATCTCCATGGCCGCACACAAGTCGTGAAATTCAACAATCATCTTTCGAAAGTGATCCATGCTCATTCGGGAGTTCCTCAAGGTTCCCATCTTGGGCCTATTCTTTTCTTGATTTTTATAAACGACTTATCCATAACCTTAAAAGACTGTCATCATCTGTTCTTCGCCGATGACTTGAAAATTTTCAGAGCGGTTGCAAATGTGGACGATTCAGCCTCTCTGCAAAGAGACATTGATCAATTAATTAACTGGTGCCACGACAATAAAATGACGCTCAACACCACTAAATGTAAGGTGATTTCTTTCTCTAGGAAAAAACTTAATAATATTATTTATAATTATTGCATTAATGGTTCGGCGCTTCCCCGCGTCATGTGTATTGATGACCTAGGCGTTCTTTTCGATACTGAACTCAGATTTATTCAGCATATTGACAATGTTGTTGCCAAGGCCTTCAGAATGGCCGGGTTTGTAATGAGACAGTGTTGGGAGTTTCACAACGTGGAGACCTTAAAATCTATTTACTCTGCTTTAGTCAGAAGCCACTTGGAGTACTGTTGCGTTGTGTGGTCACCCTATTACGGCGTCCATATCAAACGAATTGAACGGGTGCAGTCTAAGTTTGTTAACTTTCTTCTATTCAGATTGAATGTGGACAAGTCCCTTGTGACATACCGCGAACGCCTATCTCTGGTTGGCATGGATAGTTTGGAACAGCGTAGAATAAGGCTAACATTATCATTTGGACATAAGCTGCTTAATCATTTTATAGACTGCACTGACCTGCTGAGTTCTCTGAACTTTCGCGTACCTTCTCGTCCAACTAGGCAAGTTCAAATATTTACATTAAACCATGGACGTACCGATGTTGGAATGAATAGTTGCGCCAATAGAATTATGAACTGTTTTAATTGTTTCCTTCCTCTTGATTTTAATACTGAGTGCTCTGTTTTATCATTTAAAAATAAAACTAAATCTCTTACAATTGATATTTAACGGCGATTGTTCTCTAGTCATGAATATTTTGAACTCTAAGCTGAGATTTTGGTAGTTGTAATAAATTGTACAGATAGACAAATGTTTTAGCTTTTGAGTGAGTGTCAGTATAGTTTCTTGTGTCATGAATTAATAATTTCGAATATTTGTATAGGGCTGTTTTATATACCTTGACTTTTTATTTTTGTTTTGTACTTTTTATTGTATCTTGACTTTAGCTGTATAGTGTGAGTCAGAGTAAATTCTTTATTGACTTATAAACATGCGCGGGATTTTTGTTAACTGAGGTAGTTTAACGACAGTGCTAAAATCACTATTTTCTCTTTTTTTTTTTTTTTTTTTAAATAATGTATTAAAGGGTCCAGTTATTTTATTCTAGTTGTCACATGGCTATCCCAAGTGAATTATCACTGACCCTTACTATACATGAATGTTTGTATTTTTATTAGAATAACCTAGTTATAACCATTGTGTGTATCACTATTTGGGCTTTGCCTGTTATGTGTATTAATAAATAAATAAATAAATAAATAAATAGCCATCGATTTCTTTTTCCATTTTTCCGTATCACCACGTTTTTTATCTAGTGCGACAGTATCTGTAAACAGCTTAAGAGTCTCAGGAATTAGGTCAGCCACGCCTTCTAGAAACCTATCTGGTGGGGGGTATTGAGAGTTGTTGTATATTTTCCCCGAATATCCTCAACAATAATGGCAGCTGATGTTCGAACAATACGAAGTCTTTCTTCTCTTTCGGTTAAACTCTTCTGCTCATACCATGAGTCAGTAATTATCTTGTACCCTGTATTCTTAAAGCACACAACAAAAGGGGCATTCACCGAAACAATTACATCATCCCCATACTTGGCAAGAAGATGTGCTCTTACAGTCTTGGGATGGGGTTTGGGATCACATTCGATTTTTGCAATTAACTCGTCCATTGAAAACTGGCACTCTTCATCGCTATTATCTAGAAAAGTGTAAATTGGTTGCATTGCAACATCTACAGGGTCTGTGGGTCTGCCTTTCGTCTCACTTTTTAGTGGAGGATGGTACAGACTCTTACATGACAGATGATATTGGGCGTCGGCAGCGATCAAGTCATTCACAGCCAATAATCGTTGTCGTATGGAGTGTGCTAAACCATCATTGCGGTTTTGCAAGAGTCGTAAAACCTTATCTTTCACGTCTATCTTCGTCACAAGATGTACAGGATCGCGCTTGTTGGGTCGAGTTTTTCTCTGCTTCTCTGTATAATCCGGTGGTATTTGTTCAGCACACAAAAAGCAGTGAGTTTTGAAAACAAAATTTGGTTCATTTGATGAGCGTAACTTAGGTTTGTCTGCATCTTTTTTAGCGCTCTTGACGTACGCATCAATACTGCTTTGTGTTACATAATGTTTTCGACATTTCTCATGAACTTCAAGGGATGTGCTCTTCTTAAATATAACTAGTTTACCGTCATTCCTCTTCCTACTAGCTTCAGCATAAGATGCCAACTGTTTTTCTTTCACAACACTAGTCTTTGAACCGTCATTCAACGTAGTATCACATAAAACGCACTCGCGAAGAGACATTGCGAATATTTAATTCACCCTGAAACGCGTTAACCTCAACGGATCGAGGTTTGCAAGCAAACTAATTCAGCGCAGCGACACACGCGTACACGCCGCTTTGCCTCGTCAAGGAGATATAATTTCGCGCAGGCGCGACACGACTCTTCACGATCGCCTTGTTTCGTCACTCGTCACTTATGTCGGTCTGCAACAAACTTGAAATTACAAGGAGTCACATTATAACCACAGGGTATATTTAAGCTAGATTTAGCCTTACGGTGAATATGGGCATTAGAGTTGGGCAGGTTGAAATTGGAAGCCAGCGCTCCCGATAACACATAAAGCAGGCGAGGAACCCAAATATTTATCTCCATTTGCATCTTATATGCAACAAACGCCATAATATGCCCAATTTTCACATTTTCTCAATTTTTAAGGATGATGCGTCACTCGTACGACGAGGCAAAGTTGAAATTCGAATTCAGCACACCCAAAAACATATAAAACCGTTGATAAACCTAACTCCGGATTTTTTTCTTGAAACACCCCTTATTTCATATCATTTTACTGCACTAATATCACACTTAATGTTTGCCCAAAATTTGAAGTTAATCTAAGTAGTTTTTCAGTTTTTTCCATTTTGTTTTGCAGACTTGGAATCGTACCAAAATATTATATATCGATTCCTATATAACATTTGATTTTTGTCAAAATTTGAGGTAAATTGGATAATTAGTTTTTTAGTAATAATTTTTTTAACATTTCACTAGGTCGCTATTTTGTCTCGTCATGGATTTTTACCAAAATATTACCAGGTCATCCCTACATAAAACTTAATTTTTGACTAAGATTTAAACTCCATCTGGTAGCTAGTTTTCAACTACGCCGCGAACTGACAGATAGATAAACAGACCGACAGACAGATCAATGAAATTGCGAAAACATATTTTTGGGCATCTACGGAAGCTAAAACGTAAAAATATATAAAACCTGGATTTTTTTCAACATTACAAACATTTGGCCGCAATTTTGAATCTAGGCCACAGTTTTACGAGTTAATCTCTGTATCACAATTAATTCTTATACAAAATCTGAAATCAATCTATTAAGTAGTTTTACAGACTGATTTTTAAAGATTTGATTAAGCCGCCAATTTGTTCCACCATCTTGGATTTTGACGCAAATGCCGTCGCATATATTTTTTTCCACAAAATGGCTCTGGCATAATTTTTAAGGTCGGACGTGCACGAAATTTTTTCTAATACGTAGGTACCTTTTCATCTTATTTTGAACTTAACTAGACCTTGTCGCTGATTTTTCATTTTTGCGGGCAGTTCCTCTTTAGCATATGTTCTCATAGGAAAACAAGATTCAAAATAGATTTTTTTTGTTTTTAGCTTTGTTAAGAGGCATAAAATAAATTTGAATCTAAGTGTACAGAGTACCCACGTTACAGAGTACTTACGGGTTAACAGTAGAAAAATGAACCAAACATTATGGAGAAAAAGCTATTTTCCATAAAAACATCTACTTTGCACATTGAGAAACCTTAATTTTTGTACATGTTAGTCGCTAAAACTTACTTATTTGTCACCTTAAAAAAAATGCAGAAAAAGTTGTTTTAAATACATGTCCTTGAATTATTACCGATAGAAGAAACTTTAAATGGTTAAGATACTTAATAATTACTAACATTTCTGCTGTAGACATTTTTATTTATACAGGATGTCTGAAAAACGCGGTTAGGGTGCAACTTAATTATTTTAAATATTTCTTAACATTGTTTGAAATTGCTGATATGAAACGACATTTGAAAACTAAAATGTTAAGATTGAGAAGCTATAAAGGCTTGTCTTAATGCAAAACGAATTGCATATTTCTGTGTTGGTGTTTATGGTTTTTCCAATAGTATCAACTATGAGTCTGATCGTTAACACACTTGCAAACCAAATATTGTATTCTAAAATATAACAGTGGCGGCTCGTGGTCAACTTTTCAGGGGGGTCAATACATATAAACCACAGTCATCTAAAAAAATCAGACACACAAAACAAAATGCCTTTGTTACTTCGTAACCGCATACCCAGGCACATAAATCGTACATATTTCTATGAAAATAACGATTTACTTCTTTGTTTTTGTCTTTACCTGTTTGCTGAATTTTAAATTTCGGCAAAGGTCGACTACTGGTCTTAAATTCGAGTCGTTTCTCAAAGTTCAGCTCGCCAATATAATTGAAAACGGATTATAAAGTCTTAATATTCTAGAACACTGTGGCTACCTTTCTTTAAAACATTAATTTAAACCACAAAATCAACAAACAACCTATCACACGATCCATATTAAACTAAAAAATTAAAATAAGTTCCAGCAGTTGTACGAGGCGGTTGTGTTTTCGCTCGTATATTGTTTTGCCGGTACTTGAACGTTTGTTTGGTTTTGGTTTGAACTGTTTTGATTTCAATTTGTTTTTTGTGTGCTTTGACCCGATCATCAGTTCGTTGTTTGCTATAAACTAAACTTGACCTTGTTTACCCGGATCCGGTTATTAGTTATAGATATTGTTTGTGCGTGACATTTAAAGATTTTGTTTTATCAACTGGAAATATTTACATAATATTTACATAAAATTTATCTACATCTTTATTTTAATTTTCACTTTTTTTGTTCCTTTGAAAATTTTAATTTTTTATTTATTTATAAAATGGCTGAATTTAAGTGCGATTCTTGCCAAAAAATCGTTTCGGAAAAAGACTGTTACAGAATTCGCTGTAGTGGGGAGTGCCGAAGAGATTTTTGTATGGTCTGTACAGGACTGGATAAATCCACGACAAAAGTGCTCTACAAACAAAAATTCAACAACATAAGATTTTTTTGCACTGTTTGCGACTCTCCAACTCTGAAATATTTGCATGATAAAATATCAGATCTCCAAAAGACTCAAATCTCTTCAGAATATCTCGAAGCCCTGGGTTCCTGCTTAAAGAAAAACAACGACATCCTTCCGATCATTGGCGAAATTTACGACATCTTACTCAATCATGACTCCAAATGGAAGATACTGCTAGAAAAAATTGAGGATATTCACAGCCTCCATTCTGGAATATCTGACAGTATACAAGAATCCTTATTTAAATCCATTAAAGAAATTAGGCAGGATATTTTCAATCTATCATCTATTTTAATGGAATCTCAAAATGAATCTGTCAAAGTCCAGGTGCATGATTCATCGAAGGAGCAGTTGACTAAAGAGATGGCTGAGCTGAGGCATAGTGTAAAACAAATGGCACTTACCCTGGAGAAGCTTGCTGATAAGCCTAAACAACAATCAATAAAGAAGATATACACCACCGCAATATCAACCCATACCGATACAACAGATGTCCAAATGCCTGTCAATAGGTCTCCAAAAAAAGCTGTTTCCTTCCAGCCCAACAAAACACCCATTATAGAGAAATGGCATTATGTAGTGGTATCCTTAATTCCGTCCACGTATAAATCAAATCAGCTTGTACACTACATCAAAGAAAAATTAGGAACCACGAATTTTGTGCGTTGTTTTCCTATGCTTAAGAATGCAGACACTTTGCGCTCCGATTTTAAAATTGGGGTGCAAAATAAAGATCACTTAATTCAGCTTAAGAACGCTAGTCTGTGGCCACCTGGTACCATAATTGATCCTACCAATGATTCAGTTTCACCAACCCTTATCCAAACGCCGCCCACTTCCACAGCCCATAATGTCTCATCTTCTAGTCATCAAGATGTCAATATAGATATCCCAAAGAGCCGGGGGCTGTCTCGACCAAAGCCTCAATTATTGGAATCACCAGTGACATTTGTGCCTGAGGAGGATAAGTCAGTCATGATTGGCTCTGACAGGGAGGCCATAGCAGCTTGTAGGTCATTGGCACTGGAGGGTTCTAAATTAAGCATGGAGAAAACTGCAAGGAAAGATGATTTTTTGCAGTTTGATCCAATGACTCCACCAAGAGTGCGGGTGTCCCAAGATTCGGATAAAGCAAATGGTCGCTATATATTAGCCAGATTAAGGGATCCTTCCTTACTAAAGACCTTAAGGCTATTTCTTGCTTATCTACACGACCAGCCATCTAGTGTGTGTTTTGAGGGGCATACAAGTACTAGCATTAAATTATTGCTAGCTTCAGAAGGCCTTCCCAGTGACAAGGACTCCCTGCGCAAGTTGTATTATCGCTTCCACGATGCCTATGGGATTGGTTCATCTGAAGTGGACTCAGACCTTGCAGCGTATAGATCTTTCTACTCCTCGGAAAAAATTTTACGGCTCCAAAAAATTCGTGAAAGTACTGGTAAATATTATTCTAGTGGTTCACCATCAAAAAGTAAAAATTTTTAGTCAATATGACGCGAAAAGAGGATCTAGCACCCTCTAGAAAATTGACCAATAGTAATTTTAATCTTTTTTTTCTTAATATTCAGTCCTTAAGACATAAAACAGACGAATTATATCTTTTGTTAGAAGAGCTAAATTTTCCAGAAGTCATTGCCATCACTGAGCACTGGCTAAATATCAATCAACCTGTTTTTATTAAAAACTATACCACAATTTCCAGATTTAATAGAACTAATTTAACTCATGGAGGCACCATGATAATGTCTTTAAACAACGATTTTTCCGAAATATCAAAGTATAATCATTTATTATCTGAAAAAGTATTTGAATTTTCTATCGTTTATCACAATACTTATGACCTTTATATTATTTGTATTTATAGAACACCTGATGCTGATGTGCAATTATTCTGCCATAACCTTCTAAGTTTGCTCGAGTCCCTTCCTGTAAAAAGCAAATTAATCTTATGTGGCGATTTCAATATTGACTTTTCCAGTGTGTGTGCTGCTCAGGAATGTCTTCAGTCCATCTTTGAGTCATTAGGAATTGCCATGCACGTCAACTCACCAACCAGAATTACTAAGACAAGTGCCAGTACTATAGATTACGTTGTGTCTTCTTTCGATCCTAGCTCCGTCGAATGTAATGTCCAGGTTTCTCCGATCATGAAGCAATTTTCACAAAATTTTCAATTACATCCAAAGCCAAAAATTCCTCTAGACAAGTAGGCCGTATTTTTTCGGTTAGAAATTTCATTAATTTCAAACACCTATGTCAAATAACTGACTGGGACTCTCACACTTATGATGTCGACACTGAATTTTCTCGTTTTATAAAAACTCTAACTAATATAGCTTCTGAATCTTTTCCTCTTAGGCCTATCAAAAATAAAAGAAGTAAACCCTGGTCCACTAAAGGTTTACGTATATCTTCTAAGAACATGCGGTCACTATCTCATTTAAAGAAATTTTCGGACAGTGTCTTTTTTCATAATTATGTAAAATCATATAGAAAAATTTATCATAAGACTATTAAAGCCGCCAAAGATATTTATTACAATAATAGACTTTCTAACGCCAAAAATGTAGCTAAAGAAACCTGGTCTATCGTAAATGATTTAAGAAACAAAACTCCTTTATCCAACACTATCCTTACCTCTCCTGAGAACCTAAACAATTATTTTGTAAATGTAGCCAAAGATTTGACTAAATCCGTATCTCAATCTAATGACCCAATTTCATATCTCTCTAATCATAGGGTAAACCTGCATAGTTTCTTCTTTTCACCAGTAGTTTTATCAGAACTTCGCAGTACAATTAATGATATCAAAAATAAATCTTCCTCGGGAATTGATGGGCTTACTTTAAAAATGTATTCAAGTCTGCCGGAGTGCACTCTAGAGCATCTGACTGCTTTGATAAATATGTCTTTCCAAAATGGTACTTTTCCAAGCTGCCTTAAAACTGCAATAATCATACCTCTTCACAAAGGAGGTGTTTCAGAAGAAGCTTCGAACTATCGCCCAATTGCACTTCTCCCTACGCTATCTAAGATCATCGAAAGACTGGTTAAAAAAAGGCTTTTATCATTTCTGTCTAGATATGAAATACTTACAAAACATCAATTTGGATTTTTAAGTAACAACTGCACAAGCGATGCCATGTTTTCCCTTCTTAATAGAGTTTACTCCAGCCTAAACAGCCATGACGCTACGGCAACAATTTTCTGTGATTTTTCCAAAGCTTTCGATTGTGTGAATCATAATATATTAACTATCAAGCTGCAGTACTATGGATTTAGAGGGGCTCCTCTCGATTGGTTTAAGTCATATCTTAGCAACAGAAATCAAGTTGTGAAAGTTGACAACAGGATGTCTTCTTGTAGGCCAATGGAATATGGAGTGCCTCAAGGCTCGGTACTAGGCCCTATCTTGTTTCTTCTGTTCATAAACGACATGGCTAATTTAAACATTAGTGGAAAAATATGTCTCTTTGCGGACGATACCAGCTTTACGTGGAGCCACCCAGATGTCACGGACCTACATAGGATTGTATTTAATGACCTAATCACCATTAAATCCTGGTGCGATTCTAATCTCCTATGTTTGAACATCTCTAAAACGAAAGTCTTGTCTTATAAAAACACGCTGCAACCTTTTGACCTTAATGGCACCACTATTGATGTCGTAAACTCTGTAAAATTTCTAGGGCTTCTTGTAGATGATTCTTTAAAATGGGATCCACATATCGACGCTTTATCAAGGAAGTTGGGTTCTGCTTGCTTTGCGTTAAGATGTTTCCGAGGAGCTTAGCTTTTCTACCTCTAGAACTGTTTATTTTGCTCTTGTTGAGTCGCACCTCAGATATGCTATTCCATTCTGGGGTACATGTTGTGCGACTCAATTTGATCGAATTTTTATACTACAAAAAAGAGCTGTTCGTTACCTACTGAGACTTAACAGTAGAACTCACTGCCGAGATTTCTTTAAAAGATATAAAATACTAACCCTTCCTTGCTTATTCATTTTGGAATCGGTTTGCTTAATTCGTAAGCATGCACCTGCTCTATTAGAGAGACCTTCTCACAACTACCCTCTCAGAAACACTGAGCACGATCTCTATCTTCCAACCCCACACTCAGAGTTAATTAAAAGATCAGTAATCTACAATGCAAAAAAAATGCATAATCACCTGCCATTTAACATCAAATCCATAATATCTCTGACTTCATTTCGCAAGGCTTTGAAATCATTCTTACTGGAAAGCGCCTTCTACACCGTGAACGAGTTTTACAACACATAAATTTATCCTTATGAACCCCTAGTGTGATAGTTGCCATTACCAACCATTTTTACCGAATTTTGTATATGTATTTTTTTAATTGTTTCGTACTTTTTTATTTTTTATTTTTTACTTTGCTTTTTTATTTTTTTACATTATATTTATGAAAATGTTTATAACATAGTACGACTGACAAAGTACATTTCTAATGTACTTCTTTTAGGATTCTATTATATTAATATTCTAAATTCTTGATTTAAATATTATTTTTCTATAATATTTATGATGTGTTTTTGTTTTGTTTTGTTTGCTAATTTTGATGTTTGTAAACTATTTTTTTTTACAACAGCTTTGTCCACAAAATTGTAAAATTTTTTTGACAATAAAGCATTTATTTATTTATTTATTTATTTAAACACATCAACTGACCAAAATATTTAAGTTTCCTCGGCGCGGGTGTTGACCCAAACTTGGCCAACGTAAGCTAGGGATGGCCAGGATTGATTCGATTATGAATTGAATCGATCCTTTTAAACCGATGCATCGGAGGAATCGAATCGATTCTAGAATTATAAATCGATTCGACTAATCGATTCTTTTACACAAAAAATCGAATGGATAAACAGTACGGCTACTTAACCATAATACCATAAAACTTTTAACACAGTAATAGTTTATTACATTTTTTATACTGCAACATAAAAAAAATAGTTCCGATTTATTGCCTTCGGTGTAAACGTACCATTTTTACGTTATGTCGTGGTTTACCATACGCTTACGAGATGGCAGTGTCCGCGCCACGCGCCGATCCGGGGAATCACTCGTTCTAGTGAAAATTGGAAACATTTAATTATTCTTTTTTGCGGTTCGCATGTCCTCAATATTCGCATTTATTTATTTCTTGGGCGGTTTTAGAGAGTTTGTGACAAATATACAATATACCTTGTGAGCTCGAGATATTGTTAATTGTATATGATATAACATGCCTCCAAAAACAAGTAGTGTTTGGAAACATTTTTTGTGTGATGATGGTGACAATAATAAATCTCCTCGTTGCAGACATTGTAATACCACAGTAAAGTATTCAGGCAATACAACAAATCTTATGAATCGTCTAAAGCGAAAACATGGAATAAAGATAGCTACAGCTTCGGAGACAACATCAGTTCTGTAAGTTAATGTACATTTATTTTTATTTAGATCTGACCGAGGCTCTGACTGTGGTTCAGGCAGTTTAAAAGAAACAGTCATAGACATAGATGCAATGCCATCGACTTCTAAAGTGCAAACAATTAAAACTTATTTTCCTAATCCGGAATCTAGTGGTAAAAATAGCAGCAGTACATTAGAGACTATTCCAAGAAAACAATCAGTGGAAGAGGAGGTAACTTCAGTTCAAGGTTCATCATCTTCTTTAGACCTAAATATAAGTGCGCCAAAAAAAATAAAACTTTTACCAATTAATGAAGCTTTTTGTAGAATTAAGTCTTTTGAACAGGGTGGGCAAAAGCACAATAATATAACCGATAGAATATTGTACATAATCGCAAAAGATGCATTACCTTTTTCTACTGTTGAAAAAGAGCGCTTAGATATTTTTTAAAAACAACACAGCCCCTATACAAAATACCTTCTAGACAAACTATAACTAGATTAATGGACAAAAAATATGAAGACTTAAGCAACATTACTAAAAATATGTTTAAAAATGTACCTGGTTTTATATTGACTACCGACATTTGGACTGAAACCCAAACCACTATAAGTTATTTAGGTCTCACAGCACATTTTTTAGATTTGTCTGAATATGAACTTGAGTCGATAGTTATTGGCGTTTTTTAACTGTTTGAAAGTCACACTGCCTCTTATATTTAAGAAAATATTTTGAAGATTTGTAGAGATTGGAATATCGAACTAAACAAAGTAAATGTAGTGGTAACTGACAACGGTAGTAATATCGTTAAAGCTGTAACTGACATTTTCGGCAAAGGGAAACACTTGTATTGCTTTGGCCACACTTTAAATCTGATTCCAACTAAAGCTATAGATCTCTCAGGTGACATAATCAAGCAAGTCATTAAAAAAATAAAAATCATTGTTACATTTACAAGCAGTCAGTATCAGCTTCAGACGAACTTAGGCGGATACAGGTTACTCAAGGAAGATTAAAAAATTCCACCCTAAAACTTATTCAAGAGGTATCAACGCGATGGAATTCGACATTTCATATGACAGATCGTTTCATCTTTCTTAGCGAAACAGTCAGTAGCATGGTATTAAAATTTTCAAATTCGCCTCCAACGCTTTCAGCGTATGATCTAGAAATTGCCAAATGACAAAATTATTAAAAAATAAAAAATTAATTTATTAAAATTTAAAAAATTTATTTGTAAATTTATTGTAGAACAAACAGAAAAAAGATTCAGAAAAGTAGAACTTTTAAAGTTGTGTGCAGTCTCAACTATTCTAGACCCAGATATAAAAACATTCATTTTAACAACCCACTGGCTTTTAGTTCAAGTTTGAAATTTATGTCTTCAACAGTAAAAGCAGTTACTATTGAGGACGAAAAATCAGATGACACTAACTTAGAAACCATCAGTATTGAAAATAAAACCTCAACAAATACTGAAAGTTTATGGTCATACCATGACTCGTTGTATCAACTCAAAGTTCTAAAATCTCAATTGCAACTGGTGATGAGTTGCCTGTGGAACTTAAACATTATTTGCAGCATCCTGTTGTAAAAAGAACAGAAAATCCACTTCATTTTTTGGAAAAATGTGCAATGTGTATATCCTAATTTATCAAAGTTAGCATTTAAATATTTACCATGTGTTGCCAGATCGGTACCATCCGAAAGGTTATTTTCCCAGGCGGGCCATTATTTAACACAGGATAGAAATAGGTTAAAGCCTAACCAACTTTCTAGCCAACTATTCTTGGGATCACTTAGCATTGAAGAGTGGCTAAGTCAAGGGTCAAGAATGAATTTATTGGTTGAGATTGGTTTATTATTATTATTATTATTATCTGTTTTGTTAGTTGGCACTATTTTTATTTATAACTATTTGTGTTAATTACAAACATTTATTATAATAAAACCTTATAAGAGTAATAAACCTATTTTATTTATTGCGACACCACAATTAATCAAGCCTAGAGGACATAGGTTCAATATTTTTCGAATCGATTCGATTTTTTCTACGAATCGATTCAAATTACCCAATTATTGCATCGAATCGATTTGTTTTTATCTAATCGTTAGCTTTGGCCAAAATTCTATAATGAATCGATTCATTATAGAATTTTCGTCATCCGTAACGTAAGCCGTGTCTTACCTATGCACCCCTATGCGAATTTGATCGGGAACACTCGAGAAAAACTCGCCTCCGTTTATAACTACGAGGTCAACGCTGGCCGCCAGCCGTTATCGATTCCAAATGAAACGAAACCTCTCCGGAGATCGCGGTGCGAGGCATGGATAGTGTGTCGCGGAAATAAGAGAACGGTCAACAAGTTTATACGCTTAGAATAATAGAGGGAATTTCCAAATTTAAAAAAAAAATTGAAAAAATATAAATTATGTATTATTTTATTTATTTGTTTCTGTTTGGAAATATTTATTGGGGAATCATTGACCATTTGATCTAATGGAGGAGCCGCCACTGAAATAGAAAAATTGTTGCCACCAGATAGACCATTAAAAACTAAAATAAAAGATCTAATTCGTTTTTTTTTTAATCAAGCTGTTTATATCTTTCAGTTTCTCAAAGTCCAGCGACAATCCGGATAGCTAGGAATTTATGAATACTTGCTTGAAGTCCCAGACAATCCAAATAAATTCCAATATAACGACAGTCTTGTAACGACGATCTGGCTGTAGCAACCACAATATTCCTATTTATTGGTTTCAATCTCCGGTTGTAGTAACGTTCGAACGGATCTAAAAACAGGAAATTACAGAGAGTTTCGGGAAAAAGAGTTTTTTGCTTTTGTAATGGCGTCCACATCTAAAAGAAATTCGTTGTTCATTGAGGCAAAAGGTGCTAGTAGCAAAGTTAGAAATCGTGGAAAGTAACAGTGAATTAGCCTTAGAAGTTGGAGTTTCACATTTAAACATATTAACGATTTGGAAAAAATAGTACTGGCAACAGCAATACATTAAAAATAAATAACTAAAAAGCTCCTGCCATGAAGATTTAGATAGGTGTCTATTAGAGTGGTTTAAGATTCAAAGAAATAAAAATATTCCCATAAACCAGAGCTCCCGCACCTGGTAAAAATATCCTACTGAAGAAAACGAGATCGATCCTTCTAATATTGATTCCATATTATCAATTAAGACATTAATTATTATCCTTAATATGAATAAAAATTGGTGTAGACATTTACAATATCAAAAAAATTGGTACACTCCTTTACCCGGAACTTCCCTTGTTATGAATCTTTTTTTTTTAGGATTAGTGAAGTGAGACTTAATTTAGTTCGACACATAGTCATTTAGTAACACATATATATATATATATACTGTCTATTCAAAATTTGTATTGGGCGCCATTTTCTTTTACCATATTGGCTATGTATCAATATTTTACTAGTTTCTACCTATACCACACTTGATTTTTGAATATAATGTAAAATAAATTAAATAAGCAATTTTTTAAAAATTTCATTACACCACATTTTTGTTCTCACATGTTGAATTCACACTTAAATTTTATCAGTGTACCGATATATCATATTTATTTCTTGTGCAGTGTTTCTTTAATAGTTCATTTCGCCTCCATTATATTTATCCATATTAAATTCGTACTACAATTTTTACCAGTTTATTTCTATATCACACTTAATTCTTGGACAACATTTGAATTAAAACTAATAAATGGTTTTTTCAGGCTGATTTTTTTTAATTTCATTAGGCGTCATTTCATTTTGCCATCTTAGATTCGTACCAGTTCATTTTAATACTTGATTTTTGTTACCAATTTACTAGTTGATTTTTGAGCAACATGGATAATTTGGCCACCATTTTGTTCCGCCATATTGGATTTTTACCAAAATATTACCACTTCATTTCTAATATAACCCTAACTTTCGACGAAAATTTAAGGTCAATCGGGTAAGTTTTCCAGCTATGTCTTGAACTGATAGACAGACCGATGGAATTGAGAAACCCATTTGCCATCTAGATATACTAAAACGTGAAAATCACGGGAGTGCGATTTTTTCTGGAACAAAAACATTTTATTTTATTGCCATTTTATTCCGCCATCTTCAATTCGTATCACGATTTTATCAGCATTTCTATATTATCATACTTAATTCTTGTACAAAAATTTAAATCATCTAATAAACCGTTTTTCAGGCTAATTTTTGAAATATTTTATTATGCCGCCATTTTGATTCACCATCTTAGATTCATACTAAAATTTTAGCAGTTTATTTTTACCTTTTAGTAATATTTTTTTAACATTTCACTAAGCCGTCACACACCGGTCGATTTTTGGCAAAAAGTGGCAAAAAATGTTTACAACCAGAAAATAATTTTATACTTCAAAAAATTGTGTTGTAATATTTATCAATAATATTTTCCATATATTATTGAAACGTTTTCCGAGTGTTCCTTATTAAAAAAATTTTTTGTGTGTATTTACATTTTTTATGTAAAAATTTTATTTTTTTTTATTTTAATTAGATCCTAAAACTTAAAGATAAATAAACAGAAAATAGAAAAACCTCTCGGAAAATGTATTAGTTACAAAAAAAAAATAATGGCATTTATATGTTATTATTCCTACAGGGTGTATTTCATTTTTAGGAAAAATTAACTCGAATTCTTCGATGTCATTAAAATATCTCTTAATTTACTAACATATTTATAATTTAGTGGTTTTTGGAGTAAACAATTTGTTTTACACTTTGTGTATATGCGATGAGAGATATGACTAGAATAAGTTTAGAGGACTTCTATATAAGTACATACATACTACATCCTAAATAATTTATTATTTTTGTATATCTAGTACATGATGAAATATCTCCTAAAGCATTGTAATATTATATTTTCTTCAAACATATCTTGTTAACAGACCAATATGTATGAACATCACCTAACCGCAAAAGCGAGAGACAACAAAATAATAATAACAGTAATAATAATAATTGTGCGCAGATTTCTCAGTCAATACATGAGGCTGCTTTGGTTTTACCTGTACCTCATCTAATATAAACAAAATAAAAAAAACAAAAAAAAAATATATCAAAATTTATCAGCCAATCAAGTGTATAAATTGCAACTTGATTGGTCGACAAAATCGTGGCGATGAGGTTCTTGAGTTTGGCCAGATAATTGCGGAACCACTTCATCGAATCCCCACTTACACACCAAAACTAAATTTATATTGTCTTCGCTCGTAATCTGACTTCACCTTCCGTATCTGAACAGACAGTAATTTCTTCGTGATAGCATCTCCTTTTTGCTTCAACAATCTCATCGTACGCTGGATATACAAAACAGTTTTTTTCCCTAACTTGCATCCTAATTAAATTATATTGGCTCTTGCTTAGTTTAGCTTCAATTATTAGAGAAAGAGTTTCATTGCTATTGAGTTTCGGATATGCATTTTTTTGGCCTTTCATTGCCTTGCAGTATTCTTCCGCTCTTGTTGGAACATTATTGATTTCTTTTATTATCCTGGCGGCTTTACTATTGCCTTCGGATCGATCACATAAGCGAGCTGCTGCACTGGTTTCATCACGTAATTGAAGAGACTATTCTTTTTGTCCTCTCACTTACCTTCTTGAAAAGAAATCCTCGGGATGTGAATAATTGTTGATTGTCGTTTTCGCTTTTTTTGAAAATGTAATAGTTTTTTTAACCAGTTTTCGTTTGTTTTTAGAAACCTGTCTTATTTTCGAGACACTGCCTCCCACTTTCTTTGATCGCGAAAGGTCTTTTTTGCATAATTTGAAATTTGTTGTTGGCTAGTTAATTCTAAAATCCGAGTCCGCAAATGTCCAAACTTTACATGAATTATTTTACTTAGGATGGGTTTGCAGTATATCAAATAGTTCTTTATGGGTGAATCTCACATTTTGTTGATCCATAGCTATAAATAAACCCAATATTATTACTCGTTGTAAAGTGTAAAGTGATACCCATCATTTCCGATTTAGTTATTCACAAGGTTATGTACTAATAAATACTAGAAACATATTTTTATAAAATAATTTTTCGTTTTGTTTTAAATAAGTCCCGGAATGTCGAGTTTCGCTAAAATAAAACTCCCGTTCTGAGAAAGAATATAGCAGATATTTAAATTATGACTCCTAGAACTAAAAATGGAAAGTTTGATGATGCTTCTGTTCAAACGAAACGTTGGACATAAAAAAAGGGATATGAACATTTTGGAATTCACCATTTTATCGAAAAATATCAAAATTGAAGGTAAAAGCAGTAAGTAAAAAATATCAATCTAAGGGACACGCAAAAATACAAATATTTCAAACTTACACATAATTTTGTTTTAGGTTTTATGAAAAAAAGCGGAAGTATGCGCAAAAATTTTCTTTACGGCTCACAAGGGAGATAGTTGTAGAATATAAGAAACTAAATTACATAAGTGGGAAAAGTGCGGAACATAAACAAAAAACCTTTTTTATTTTCTCAACCATTCAAATGATGTGGAAAATAACTACCTCTAAATTATATCGACTAAATCCTATATCAAAATAATGCAAATCAAAGCCTCACTAAAATAAATAATAAATACTTACCCCCAGAATTAACACACACAGATAAGAAAACAATAATTTACGTGAACAAAGTATGTTTCATTATCGACAACATTAATCACATTAAAAATTACACTTTGTTTTGACCCGTATTTGTCACAAAAAAACAAGTGCTTCACATTCTGTTTTCATAGCCAACTAGTTGTTTGGAGTACTGGCTGTTAATTTGGTGCCTTTTTACCAAGGTAATTAAAAATTAATTTAAGTAACTTTTTGCCAGAATTTGGCAAAAATCGACCCGTGTGCGTCATTTGTAACTTTTTAACAGGTATTAGATTTTAGTTTTTGAAATTCAAAACTGAAATCAAATATATCTAGGTGTTTCAAAAGACATGCGCCAACGTTTAAAGGGAGATTCTTTGTAAGAAAATAAGACGAAAAGTTAATATGAACATCGGTCCGCAAATGCTTAAAATTAAAAAATAATATATATTTTTAAAGTATTCAACAATTTCACCTTAACCACGGGTAACCATCATTGACTATCTGTAATAGTACGCCAACTATTTTTTAAAAAACTACTGGCTTTAAGATTTAGGGGAAATAAAAATACACAAAAAAATGTCTCTTATTATTTTGTGATTGATAAGTTGTTTTCAAAAAAAAAAAAAACAAATTCTATTTTGATCCATGCGTGTGGCACTTCTGATCCAGTTTTAGTTGAAGTTAGAACTGCTTGAAACTACAAAAGTGATTCTTTTGATCATTTCAAGTAAAAAGTTTTATTAGATATACGCCCTATTTTTGAGATACAGGATACTAAATAAAAAACGTTTTTTTCTAAATTTTGACACCCTATGTCTCAAAAATAGGGCATTTGCTCACAAATATTTATAAAATTTGTTTCCTGGAAGGAATCACTTATGTAGAGTTCTAAGCAATTTTAACTCCAACTAAAACAGGCCCAATAGTGCCACAGGCGTGCATCAAATAGAATTTTGTTTTCTCGAAGACGACTTGGCATTTATAAAACACTAATAGGCATTTTTGTGTATTTTTACTTGACCTAAACGATAAAGCTAGTTTTTTTTTAAATGATTGACGTACTATTTTTTTATTAAAAAAGTCATGGTTATCATACCTATGCCCATGATTCAAGTGAAAACTGCTGAATACTGTAAAAATAAAGCCTTTAAATACCAATGAGGTCGAACCAAATCTGAATGAAATAACTCTAATCTCTCAAATACTATTTCGGAATTACTAAAGAAATGATAATTTTTTTGTAAAACTTTAACACCTCTATCTATCTAGAAGAACAAACATCTGCATGCCCATATCTATATGAACTTTCCCTCTTATTTTCTTACAAAGAATCTCGCTTTAAACCTTGGAGCATGTTTTTTGAAACACCCTGTATATTACATGAACATTTAAAAAAAATATATGTATAAATTAAGTTCTTATTCTTAAAAATATTAATTTTGCTTATAAATGGGCCCATCTTGAAGTAAAAAGCGAATGAATTTGGTCAAATACCAAAAAAGTAAGATTATCAATGTTGTCATGGGCTCGGTAAATGGGTTCCGATCTCGTCATAACAACAACTCTGGAAAAATATCAAGAGGGGCGGCAAGTGTACCTGCCAATGTACCTCCAACATGGTTGCAGTTCTTTTTCAAGAAATTAGAAATAAGTACAATATTAACATAATAAAAAATTGAAGGTGTAAAATGATAAAGACATGTTAGACAGTATTTCTAAACTTGAAATTATTATTATAATAGCAAATATAACAAAGCAAGATAACAGTTTTTTTGCAAAATGTAGTACATACATACACAACATGCACGTTAAACTTTTTTATATTATAAAAATATTGTACACATTTTGTTGTTTAAAATAAACTTAAGCACTTTACATATTGTTTTTTTTTGCATCGGATATAGACCTCCGACTATAACGACGGAATTTTCACGGTCCCTTGAATGGTCGTTATAACCTGATTTTACTGTATCTATCGTTGCGCGTCTGATACATAGTTAATTATGATCCTGTGATATCGGTCCTAGTTTTGTACGCACTGAGCAGGCACGTAGCCAGAAATTAAGTTCGGAGGAGGGGCCAGACCAGAAATTCAAGTTCGGGAGTCAAGTCAACGTCAAACCTTAGGAAAATTAGGAAGAAGCATGCCTATATCAAAATATTTTTAGAGTTTTGGAGGGATCTAGCCCCCTTGGCTATAGGTGCCTGGCCCTAAGTTCCGTCGATGCTATCAGGGGCTGATAGGACCACTGATGTCTGTCTGATTTATATAAAATAAATCATTTTGCCACTTATTAGCATAGTCGATGCCCAATGCAGATCCGTAATGTGCTCAGCTGCTTAGGTGGAATCGGCCGCTGCGTCGCGCTTCCGTAGACTATTTGCATCGGCAACGTAGCGTTTTACTGATTTTGTATGCGGTGTGTGTATTTCTGGGAATCACCATCTATCTATTTTTCATTTTTGTTTGCATGCATACGACGGACTCTTAGAAATATTATCACAACGTGAAAGTGTAGTACACGGTGTACAAAAAGTGTATCAATTATTCGAATATACAATGAAAAAGGATAAGAGGAAAGGTAGTGCGGAGAAGGAGAGGGTACCGAGAAAGAAAATGTTGGAGGAAGCAGCAAAATGCCGTTCATTAGATACGCTCTTGAAATTTAACACAAGTAGTTAAGCTTCTACTTCAAATCAATCACAATTAGTGTCTCAGCCTCAGAAGACAAGACAATGTTGTATCGAGAATAACGAATGAAAATAGCTCAGGAGCAAATGATGACAATGAGGCTATTACAAATTTAAAAAGCCATTGAATAATGAACTGAAAATATTTTTTGTATACCATCCACAAGTTCCAGAAAATCCAGAAAAAGTGTTTAATAGACAATCCAGAACATGCTCAACACGATGCCAAAGGAAATGGATCTCCTACAATGAATATAAGAAACCCTTATTTTGTCGAACTGAAGACATGTTTATCAACGAATTCAAGAGCATGATTCCTCTATTCAGCATTCTCGGTGTGTGGAATCGTATTTTAGATTCATGTTTGATAAAACTCTTGAAAGAATATTTTATCCAGAAGTTTTAGAAAAACAGCATTCAAAAGTATTTCAAAATAGACAAGTTCTTCATAGTGATCGACACTCTTAAGTTGCAGTTGAATATGGTTTTCTCAGGCTTGTAATTTAACAGGTTTTTATTTCGCTAACCTATAATGTAAAGCTATTTGAAGCTTCGGTTTCGAATATGTGGCGCATAACAAGATAATGTGTTAAATGTTGGTACTAATAACTAGGCCTATATTATATAACTGTCTGCTATTTTAACGGTAATAGTAGCATTATAAGAAAATTTGACAGGCAAGATGTGTATTATAGGTCACTTTCTGTTATAATTTTACCGTTAAAATAACAGGAGATACAACATTGGCCAACAGCTGACTCGTTGTATCTTTCTGTTATGGTTTTTTAATTTTTATAGAGTATCTAAAAAAGATATCTTTGATATCCTTTAAAACAACAATGATTACAATTTTAATTATTTTAGAGGCAAGATGCATGAAGCCTGGCTATACATTAAAAATTGTTAATGATGGTAAAGACCATGGTACTTTTTTGGAGATAATTTTAGTTACTTTCAAAATGTCCATGATTCTTAAAAATCATTTGGATAATGTAATTGAGAGTAGCCAACATTATAAAGATAGAGAACAGGAGATTCCATGACATTCGTATCAAAATTTACTTTAAATGTAATAATTATTAATATCATAACTGTCTCTATCAAGAAAATAATTTGCAAGCAGATCCTAGAAAGTGGTATGTTTTCTGTGCAAATTGACACTACGCAAGATATTTCTGTGAAGGATCAATGCTCAATAGTTATCAGGTAAATTATAAAATACTAATATAAAAAAACTAGGCAAAAGCACTAATAAAAGTTAATTCACGGTAAAATGTCTTTGTTGCGATTTTTGAAAAAGTGTCTTAAACATTAAAAGAGTCAACTCAATTTAAGGTCTAGATTATGAATGCTTCTAATATGAAAACTAGCCGTTAGCGGTTTATATTATTGCATAATATTTTTTGCAGTTAAAACAATTGAAACACTCATTAACAATAAGAATTAATGTGCAAATATACAATGTAACATATATAAAGGGTGATTCAAATTGGATGGGTTAATAGAATCAGAAAAGTAAAAAAGCATTTCGATGAAAAGTGTTCGGATGCTATTACATCAATTGAAAAACGGTATGAAAAATATGTCTCTGTGCCTAAATATGGCAATATTTAATCCAATTAATTTTCCTGCTTTAAAAATGGTGTACCCGAAAATAGCTTAAAAAATATTTCCAAGTAAACTTAGAAACGATGAAGAAATTCAACCAACAAAAATAAAAAAAGAATTAAATAGTTTTATAAGGAATTGGCTATTTATAAAATGAGTTTATAGGAATCTTTTCAAAAAATGCCACTGACTGATGACAGTGTCAGATTCGGAAATTTCAACTGTTGAGGATAGTTTAGATGAAATCAAGTTAAAAAATAAATGTCAACTGGAGTAGAAGAAACTCTTTGTAAAAACTGCGTACAGTGTTGCTATTTCGCCATGTACAACATGTTTCAAAATGTATACCCTTACTGACCCTTAACTTGCCAATTTATTTTAACATTACCTGTTACACAAGTATCTTGCGGACGTAGTTTTTTAATTTTAAAATATATCAATCACAGACTTCGAAACTCTTTAAGTGATGAACACTAGGAATCGTTCATAGTTATGAACATAGAAAGAGAGATCCTTAGCAAAATTGATAATGAGGATATTATTAACGAACTATCTGGATCAAGTAGCCTATTGCGCAAGTTGTTAAGTTACTAGCTATTATCGTAACAAACAGAAGAAGAGGATTAGGTTTGTTTTTAATACATCGAAACTTTTTATTGTTACCTCTTATAATAGGTAGTACTTTATTCATTAAGTTTAGTAGTCTGTTTACTCACTATTATTATAGTATAATGAGTTACGACGTGGTTCCAAAGATTTTTTCACAGTAGAAACTTATTATTTAATATTGCTGCGAGAAATGAATTTTATATGTAAACTGATCCCACAAATATCAGACTCGCCCGGTGTCTTTTCTTTTGCATATTTTTGTCGGCTAAAACACGCAGTAACTAGACTCCGTCTGGTATCGTGGATCTAACTACATGTAACCCATATTTTTTAAATCTAAATACACAATACATCCCATTTCTTGCAACTTCCTTTCTCCGCCACTGTAGCACCAACTGAACTCATGGCGTAAAAATCTAAGAGCAGTATCAGAATTACGTAATTAACCATGCCTTAGTTTACCAGACGCAACGATGAATATCAAATCTTGATCGTGGGTTCCACTTTAGAGCAAGATTTATTCTTACTCTAAGGGTTCCACGACTAACGTCTAGAATTTTTTAATGTCAATATCTATATTATATATTACTTCCCTCTTAAAAGGGGAGCATTGTGAAAAATGATCCTCCGAGATTATTGCAGATCTTTATGTTTTCGGGTACTGGACCCCGAAAAACATGTTCTCCCATTTCCGCCAGTCTGTCGGTCTGTCTGATGTATACGACATTAACTCAAAAACTGCTTTTCCGATTGACTTCAAAATTTGATCAAAAAACAATGGTTATAAGGGAATGAAATGGTTAAATTTTGATAAAAAATCCGATATGGCGGCCTCACAGTGTGTAAAAAAATCGTTATGCAACTGCACTTGGCGAATAGACTTCAAAATTTACACAAAAATAAAGTGTGATATAAGGATAAAGGGGAACATTTTTTGTGTAAAATCATTATGGCAGAACAAAATGGCAACCTAATGAAATGTTAAAAAAAAACTACCTATCTAATTGACCTGAAATTTCGTACAAAAATCAAGTTTTACACAGGGATAGACTGGCGAATTAGTTAAAAAAAAAGTCATTATTAAGGCGATTCGTATATGTTTTCTTCTTTAAATATTCCCAAAAATAATAATCCATTGTAATATCAAGACCCTGTGGTGGCTCCGAACAATGGCTCTGGCGCGTGCAGATCTTTTTCAAAATATGTATTATGTCGCGTATTTAGGGGTATACTTACTAAGTAATCTCTCTTTAGAAAATTCAACATTTCCAAATATTTTTTCCTCTTCATATTATCATTAAAACACAAACATATATTTTGTGAACACATACTCCAAAAATATATATATATATATATATATATATATATATATATATATATATATATATATATATATATATATATATATATATATACATATATAGTATGTTTTCATTCCACGTACACCAACGTCAAAACAAGAAAATGATCCTTGTTTGGAACATGTTCTGCATCACAGCAGACACAATGATCCAGTTTAGTCGACGATCGCGATTTCTCATATATATATATATATATATATATATATATATATATATATATATATATACAAAGAGTACTTATACACCTCAAAATATATATTTTAGGCAGTCTCTGCCTCCGTTTTTTCGCGTTCAACTCCGATTTCGGAGGCAAAGACGTTTTGCCTGCTTTTCATCGCTATAGCACGAAACTCGACCTTTCACGTCGTTTGACAAATTTTTTTCTTTGAAGCGAAAGTGTCATATACATCTACAAACATACACAAGTTAGTTCGAGGAATCTTTCACTAGGTAGCGTTTGTGTCTTATACATTTATATACACAAAATGTGTTTTCGTGGCCTGTTGGCCTCCAAACTTCAAATTTTACAGATCTTTGACGGCAACAACGCAAGAGGCATAGACGAAAATATTCTTGTGGTTTTATATATCTCTCGCAGATAAAAATATTAATTTACTACAAGCATCAAAGTCGAATAATGCTGTTTCCTGATGTCTACGGGTATATTTTACAGAAACCAATCTCCATCGATAATGAATAACTGTCGTATTCTAATATTGCAATGTTTTTAAAACTAAAATCAATATAAAAATCTAAAAAGTGTAAATTAAAAAGACTAACTACGTGAAACAGCGAAAACGTAAACGATATAAACGAAACGGGATACAATAATAAGAAATATATAGGGAATTCAAATTTAAAACCCAACCCAAAGGCAAATAGCAGCTTAACAAAAAAAACGCATAAATGTTGAAGTCAAGCATAAAGGGAAGCAAAGAAGAAAAATATATAAAATCACGTAAAGTTTAAAATTACATAAAAACAAAACAAAATCAGAAACGCCAATATAAAAATGAAAAATGCTCTACTTTAATCCAGAGATGTAATAATCTGGAGAAGTTTCGCTACTCATAGTCCAAACGCACCTCATTGATCCGGAGGGTCTCCTTTTTGAATAACTTACATTAGATGGATATTTATTTTAACATGAAGTCAACAATGTTTTAAAATATTTTCCTGAATGTTCTCCATTACTGTATTATTATATTTTTAAATATCTCGCCTAGATTTTGATGATCAACTTTTGTATTGAAATAGAATTTTTTTATTCCAAGACCTGATTCCCAAATGATCATTTTAAAGATTATTTTCCAGTTATATTAATTTTAAATATTACAAATTGACTATAATATACCGTGCGTGTCTTTGAAGACTTTAGTAAGACAACATAAACCAAAATTTAAGCTAGAAATTACAAATGAAAATGTCAAACTGACAGCTAGGCGCCATTTTGAAAAAGAAAATTACATAGAAAATAAGGTATAAAAGGTCTTTTCACCTGTATTTTATCCCCAAGGTTTGAAATTGCTATCATTGTCCCAAAAAAAAGTATAAACGATATTTACCTTGTATCAAGGAAACAAAGGGTTTTTGGGATTTATGTTTGGAGATGAAATACAGGTGGAAAGGCCTTTTAAATAAGGTGTTACGAGACCCCTCTTTTCTATTTTTTCTTTCTAAGCCGTCACTTTGAATCTGACATTTCTTGCTTAAATTTTGATTTATGTTGCCTTACTAAAGTCCTCAAATTTTTATGGAAATAGTCCAAACAATTCAAAAGTTAAGGGGGATCCTGACTTTAGACACGCACCTTATAATAATCACTACTTACTTAAGAATGTATTCCGAAATAATATATGAATTAAAAATGTATTTTAAAAAGATCCGTTGCTGTTTATTTCATATCTTGTTAAATATTTTTTATCGATATGGAATAATAATATACATGGTGTTCCATTAAAAATAAAGAGAGGTTATGTATTTTCAATTGACTAATGACTTTTAATAATTTTTTATACTCTTTAAACGTAACCGATAAAAATCCTAGTTTTGAATTATAAGTTTTAAGTACAAAATGTGTTAATGAAAAATTTGTATGAGCAAACAACTTATGAGTTTTATTATTTTTGAGAAAACGCACATAAACTTTTTGTTTGGTATTAAATTTTTAGTAAAGGCGGATGGACTAAGAACTATTAGATACCATTTTTTATTAGCCTGTAACTCGAAATCGCTAATCCGACAAACCCCTCGAATTTAGTTGTTCGAATTGTACTATACTGTACAGGGTGGCGCTTCAATCAAAAAGTGATAGGTTGCTAAATAGCTGCCTGCTTTTTTTAACTGCTCTCAAGTTCGTAGCAAATGATAACTGCTACGAGCTTCAAAAATTGCTGCTATTTTCTTAGCAGCTAAATATTTCTCTTTGACAACTTTGGCTCGGTCGTCGCGTCGCGTCGCCAGAAACACCCGAAACAGATTTTGAATACAAATTGTTTCCCGCAAACAGATTAAGACTATTATCTTAATTTGTTTTTGATATACAAGGCCATTATCAGACTTTTTAATTTTTGAATGCCCTCTGTATCTCGGTTAATAATCAAGATAGAAAAAAAATCTTAATAAACTTTATTTAATAAATTTTAACTTAATTTTGAAGAACTGACGCAAGGTTGGGTTTGCTAAATGAGACTCCAATATATTTTTCAACATTTTGATTAGAAATTAATTTACTTTGCCATCAATTCCACACCTTTTTTTTTAAATATTCAATGTTTCCTAACAGTAATTTTTTATAAAAAATGTATTATAAAAAGAGAATCGTTTATTTATTAATGTATTAATTTTTATTATTTGCAAAGAACTAGTCTAAAATGATTTTTTTTTCCTAAAAATTAATAAAATAACCATCTAAAATGCAAATCCAAATAATACTTTTCTGTAATTAATTGTCAAGTAGTCAATAGAAAAATGTCTTAAAGTTCAGTTTGTTTAAATGCCATTAGTAAAAAACAAAATTTTGACTATAAATTTTTTGTTTGTTGATGTTAGGAATATCTCGTCGAATATATATTGGAAGCAGGGATACAATACTTTCGTCCAGTGATGCTGCCAGAAATTACGCTTGGGTGGGCGGGGGGCACCAGAATTATATTAAATTTTAATAAATTATGCATCTCAAACATTACTAAAACTCGATTTTTTTGTAATAGAGTTTAGGATGTAACAGTGCAATCGTACTCTTTTAATTAACAAAGGCCGATGTTTTTTAAAATAATTCAAAGTAATACCCATTTATCCTATGACATAACAAAATTGTATTATTCACTAATGCCTTTACGTAAATGTCATTTAAAAACATACAATTCCAGATATTTTTCCACCAACCTTGATAAATAATTATGTATTTTTAGGAAGAATATTTTATTTTATTAAAGATTTATGTTTATTTTTCTATTTAACAAATAATAATACATTCATAAACAAATTATATTTTTTGTTACTTTTCTTATAACAAATTATTCATTTTTGAAAAAAAAGTGTGTGGTATTTGAAAAGGTAAATTAGTTTCTTATCAAAATGTTCAAAAATATACAGTGTCCCATTTAAAAAAATTCAACTACTATAAGTAAAATTTTCGAAATAAAATTATAGAAGATAAATAAAAAGTTGTTACGCCACTGGAGTCCACGTAGGTATCTATAAAATTTAGAAATATGAAGTTTTTTCTATCTTAATTATTAACCAAGAGACAGTTGGTTGACCGGAAAAGTTTCCAATTTTACTGGTAAATTAATAGGTAGTAAAATAATTATCATCTAAAATAAAAAACATTTTATTTCGCCCAAAATTTTAATTATATTGTTATATTATGTTTTAAACATTTAAAAATTCCGCCTTTTTGTTCCCACAAAACAAATTTGTGTTAAGCATTTATCAGTTTAACGCTGATTTTTGTGCAAACTTTGCTATAGATCTGAAAAATGGTTCCTTAATGCTGATTTTTTTTATTTTCTTCCGTTATATTAGATTTTTACCAGATAGATTAGATTTACGTTTAACCTATGATTTTGGAGCAAAATTTAATGTCAATCGAGTATATAGTTTCTAATATTGAAGACTTGTCAAAAATGTGATAAAAATGCTTTAAACAAAATCTGAAAAGAAATACAAAAAAAAGTTGAAATTAGATTTAAAATTCACCGTCAATAAGCAAAAATCTAAAAATAGTCAAAATAATAATTCTCTGGAACAGGATGTCCCGAAATTAACTAACACAAAAAGATCGAATTGATAACCTCCTTTTTTGAAGTCGGTTGAAAATAATTTAAAATATATTTATTTATAGAGTGAGATTTTTTGATAACAATAATTTTCAAAGGAGGTAAGTTATTAATTTGTTTTGAGGCTTCTCTATTAAGTGCTAACACTGGAACCTGTGGTGGAAGATAGAACAAAACACAAGAGCTATAACCACACTACACCACAACTTACTACGTTCGGGACGCGCATTTCGCTAACCAAGTTAGCATCATCAGCAGATGATATAAACTTAACTAACTTATTATAGGTAAATGCGGCCGGCGCAGAAGGGGGTTATAGGAAAATGGCCCTCTGTCTTTAGTTAGTGCTTTCTTACCACATTAACTGCTTCTATATTCTCTAGATTATTCAATGCACTTGAAAGTATATATATATATATATATATATATATATATATATATATATATATATATAAAGATGTATGTATATATATATATATATATATATATATTGAAATAAAGACTGTTTATTATTATTATTATTATATATATATATATGTAATATATATTATATATATTTATAAATATATATATACATATATATATATATATATATATATATATATATATATATATATATATATATATATATATATATATATATATATATATATATATATATATATATATATATATATATATATATATATATATATATATATATATATATATATATATATATATATATATATATATATATATATATATATATATATATATATATATATATATATATATATATATATATATATATATATATATATATATATATATATATATATATATATATATATATATATATATATATATATATATATATATATATATATATATATATATATATATATATATATATATATATATATATATATATATATATATATATATATATATATATATATATATATATATATATATATATATATATATATATATATATATATATATATATATATATATATATATATATATATATATATATATATATATATATATATATATATATATATATATATATATATATATATATATATATATATATATATATATATATATATATATATATATATAATATATATATATATATATATATATATATATATATATATATATATAATATATATAATATATATATATATATATATATATATATATATAGTATATATAATATATATATATATATATATATATATATATATATATATATATATATATATATATATATATATATATATATATATATATATATATATATATATATATATATAGTAAGTACCAAAAACTGAGTTTTCTAAAACAGCACTATTATATAAAAAGAATGAAGATTGTACAACGGTAAGAAATTTTTAAAAATAGTGAGGGGCGAATTTAAAAACATTAGTTTAATAAAAACATTTTTGAATTTTGAACCGTTTAGAAAAAATAAAAAAATCCATATATTTGAAAAATATAATTTTTAACTATCCCTCCAAAACTATGAAAATGACTTAAGGGCATATATTAATGCAAGTTTATTTTGTTATTTTTATATGAGGAATCATTTTCAGTGGTAGGTGACATCATTTAATGAATTCTCTATATTAAACTGTGTTCTTGTTTTAGCCAATTAATTACGAATATTTCAAATATTATATTATAATTTTGCTCACTCAGAATTATTTCTAGCTGCTTTTAGAAGATCTATAGTTTGATGACCTTTTTTTAGTGGTAGCTCTCTTCCTTCTGACCAGAGTCAATCGATACTTTAAAACTTGTTGGTAGATCTTCGTACAGAAAAATATGGTCATCCCTGTGATATGGTAGCTAATAACACGGCAATGAATTTTTTCCAGAGCATAATTTAACAAACTGTAAAATTATTACAGGTAAGTGTGGGATAGTGTTGTACTTATTATGCATACCGTTACTACCTAGATGTACTTTTAATATGTTAGACGATTTTGTAACACTAAACATATCATACTTTATTAAGCGAACTAATGACCTTGTATAGGTAAAAAATGAACTCTATAATGTAACAATAAAACAAAATATTTCCTAAATATATGTCTTTTATTTACATTATAAGCAGATAGCCAAATATTTCTGACATAATACATATAACTTTTAAACACTATAACAAAATATTTCGGATATGGTTTTTATTACTTTTTACATTTTACTATTTACACTAAATACGTAAGAATAAAATAAATATGAAATTATTTAGAGGTAAATATTTAATACAAGAAAATAATATATAAACATTAAATAAACCCCAACACGGCTTATTTCTGAAGTATATAGTTTATTTGTCTTTAAATACAAAATATACATACATTTTTAAATGTTGTAAATAAATTTAAAATCAATACACTTTTTATCAGATTTGAGTTCATAGAAACCTAGTTTAATATGAACTATAAGTTGCAATTTATTTGTAAAATAAATTATACCCGTCGGCATACTGGCCAAAATGTTACTAGTAAAAAATAATCCAATTCTTAATTTAAACCTGAAAATAATATTATAGCAGAGGTATATTTCCAATAGGAAAGCTCGTCTAGTTCTGAAACCACCTAAACCAACAGTGGAAAGTTCAGTTACCAACCTCACTCACTGTTCTTGACTATTCATTTTACATCTGGTACCCGCAGTTGCAAATGAATTGTTATCTGGACTTTCTAAACTGAATATTATTCCTCTTGCTTATTTAAATAAAATTAGTTAACCAATGTGCTTCCAAAATGTCTACCATAGTTCATTGCAAACCAAAATTTCTGTCACTATCTTCCTCGAAGTAAGATCTAAAAAGGACAACAAAAAATGTGACTTAGAGCTACTTTAATTTTGAATTCTAACTGGATAATATATGGTAAATATCTGTTTTATTTAAATACTAAAATAAAGTTTACAAAAAATACAAAAATTAAGGATTATAGCTTGATTGAAATCGCCAATGACACCTTAAGTTTTATCATGAGAAAATATTTACATATGCTATTTGTATTCTTAATTCAAATTAAATTGGTCTGTGAATTTCTAAAAAAAAAACTATTACTGAAAATGTAATATTCCTGAAAACTATCGAATATTTACAAGCAGCGAATTGTTAAAAATTCTTGAAGAATATATTCAATATAAGTTATATAAGACTAGCGTAGATGTCAGAAATTATGTAAGCCGTTTCTTAAGAAAAGTGAAACTTGACGCCCCGAGAAATTAAAATAATCCACTCCACAACAACGGTAAAGGCGTTTTGTTACAGAGTGTGACTAATTGAGCCCACCTAAATTCGAATCTGCCCAGTATCAATTTTGACATTTAATCTAGTGAAGGTAACTGCAAACATCAGACACAACAGAGTTGGTCGTTCAATACGAAGAATGAGGGGGGCAGATACTGATACGTTTTCGCTTCATAAATATTGTTTTAGATTTGGCTGCGTGCTGGACTCTCCAGCAACTTCCCCATTTAGATTTAAGTGTTAATACAACCCCCTCGAAAAGCATTATCGTATCTACCACTACCGAAGGAGACAGAATCAAGGCATGCTGCATTAAACATTCAAAACAACGAAAAGTATTTCATATGGTATATAAATGTTATTTGTTATTGGCAATTTTGGCACACCTACATCCGATTCACTGGGCTCAAAATACAGTCACGAACTATGCCTTTTAAAGGTGAGCTGGACTTTACAGGTATAGAATTCCTAATTAAACTTAGAGATGTCTAAGGAACTCTGGCTTGTAGAGTAGCTGGTATTGTGAAGGCTGTATATACGTCACGGAGGGTGGGGGTCAGAATCAATTTGTCATTTGTTGGGTTACGGAGAATTTCAAAACGAATAATTGGCTGGTTACTAAATATTTTTTTAGCTTAAAAATGATTCAGAATTGGATTAAATAAGAAATTATTTAAGTGTCACAATTGGGTTAGACAAGATTTATGTTGGTCACTTGTCTTCAATTATCGCCGACGTTAGATTTTCTACCTTCCATAGAGCTGAACTGAGACGACCTAATGTCTCACTCGAAAACGAGTTTTCTTAAAATACATTATAAGTGTAAAACATATAACATTTAGATCGCATCTATAGATCACAAATACCAAAATATCACCAAACGAAATGTTTTTATAAATTTTATGATGCTGGTCTTAATACACCTTATTGAAAATGATTGTCAGAAAACTGAACGTATTCTTTGTTTCTTCAGAAAAAATTAAAAAATAACACGCTTTTTTTTAAATAAAAATTAAAAAAGGTACTTTACTATCTCTGATAAAAGGCAGGGTGCATAACGCAGGAAGTTCCGGGTAAAGCCATTTTACCGATATTTGTCCTAAAGTCGTTTTTAAATCATTTTCAACGCGGAACATAACCGTTCACAGGACAATGCAACCACTGAAAGGAATGGCGACATTCTTAAAGCCATTGAAATATTAGAACATGAAAAATTATTTCGTTTTTGAATAAGCAAATTAATAAATCCACAACATTGGTTTAATTTGAGAAAAGTTTTTATTTGTGTTAATCCTTAATTTATTTTTCACTAGCCAAGAACAATAAAAATTTAGATCGTTGTTTATTATTGTTTGCATCTCGAGAAGATCAGTGCCCTAGTATATTATGGCACTATTATCGGCAAACATAAAATACCTTCCAATAATTCCTAAATTGGTTAAACTTCCAAACTGCAATGAATAAATCAGAGACTCCAGAACTGAACCCTAAAGTAGCAGGCAAATAATGTAATTAGTACTACTAAGAGTCGCATTTACTGTAGTATACTTATCTCTAACGGTGAGATATGATGTTAAAAACTATAAAGTTTTACCTCTTATAGAAACTTAAAGGGTCAAATGCAACAATTATTTCTTTCTATAATAAAAACAAAATAAATATTTTAATATACATTTAATTTTGCTTGTAGAGGGTAGCACTTCTAAGAAACTCCGTTGAACTTTACAATAGGAACCTGTCAGCAAGGGTAGGAAATTCCATCACAATAGAAAAGTTGTCACCAAAGCTAAATCCCTGGACCTTTATTCGAGGATTGTGGAAACTTCACAATATATTCGGATAAATGCAGTCTAAATGGCATGTTGCAGCACTGTATGTCATGCCTCTACAAATCGAAAAACTATTCATACATTTTTAAAAAAGGGGTAGGTACGTGCCATTACAGGCTCTACTTCTGAGTTCTTGGGTTGTTTGGATGGAGTAGATATTCAAATGTTAATTCACTTGTAACCGTTAGAAGTTAGGATTATTTACTTAAAACCTGCAAAACAAATAACTCAACATTTTCGGCTTATAGCTAAAAATTGCTATATTTTATACCAGGTGTTTCAAACAGAACCGGAACCGTCAAATATCTCTGTATAGGAATCTTAAACAGGGCTTATTATCTTACATTATCTGATTAGTGCATAAACCTGAACCTTATACAGAGCTGACAGATAATGATCCGACGATATTATTAGCAAGATTCCCCTTATTACCAGTTTCGCAGAAAATGTTTAAATGTCATCATACATTTATTACTTTAGATTATGCCTGCCAACATTTTTGTGGCTCTGTATTTTACTATTGTTAAGATATAGTACACAGTATTTTTCGTTAAAAGCACAGAAACGGTTAATATATTTCTGTACCAACTAAGCGTAAGCACACTAAATTTGGTACATGGGGGTTTCTAATCATGTCTGATCTGATGATATTGACAGTGTTGCCAATTTTGCAAATTAAAGCAATCTGTTAGAGGACGCAAATGTTAAACGTTTCCCCGATCTGAAGTCGTTGTTTTCACAATTGCTATTGATAAAAATTTCGAACCCGTCTGTCAGACTTATTGGACGATTCCCTTTCAACTCCAAACAAAAGTCCATTCTACATTTTAATATAACTGAATAAGTTTAACGGCTCAACAAAATGGGTTCCATTAATGCCTCTTAAATTCGAATGGTTGCAGGTAGATCTACGTAATATTAGGGCAACTAATAATGCGATAATTTAAACATAATAAGATTTGGAAAAAAACTTAGATGTACTAAGTTTATACTGTATTCCACGAAAAAAATATAAAAAAATAATATGGTCTAACTTAAAACATGGTATAATAAAACCTTTTGACAACTGTGTAAGAGAACAACTACCAAGAAAAGAATTACCTTGGCGCAAAAATTATTTCCTAGACTATTTCAGTACAACAGTGAACAATTTCCTAGTGAATAATTAAATTTTGCAGTTTTTAACACGAAAAAAAAATGGAACTAAAGTTTTTTACACTTGTTCGCAAACAAAAAGATGTTGAGAAACAGAACCCAGGGTCGGAATGGCACGGGAGACTAGGAGTCTAGAGATGCCAGGACCAAACCTAGGTCAGGGGCCAAAACTGGATATGCGTCCAAAATCTCAAATATTCTCAATTCTGGTTTCTCAATAAACTGGCAAAAACCAACACGCTAATCTAATTTTACGAACAATTATCAAATAAACTGGCAAAATTAGCACGTTAGTTTCAGTTTAATAACATTTGTATGTTTTTATTTTTAAAGATGGTTAAAATACCTTTCATTTTCATGCAGCTTTAAATAAATATCTTTAATAATAAGTGCTATCACAAAGAATATTTCTAATAGTGATTAATTTGATTTTACGAAGATTTTTATTCTTTTATTCAAAGCAATTCTAAAATACTGTTGTTATTTTTTGCTCTTTAATTTAAAAAAATGCCACACTTCAATAACAGGCTAAATTTTCTTTCTGGTATGTTTCGTGATAAAAAATTTCAAGATGACAATTGACCGAAAAAAAATCTTTTAAAGGGCGTTTTCAACACTAATTTATATCCAACATATGAAGATGTGAAAATTAACGATTTGAAAAGGGCGGATATTTATAATGTAACCTAAATTATGGAAAGCAAAATTTTTGATAACTTACAAAACTTAACATTTAAGTATTTTACTCCTCAAGTACTTTTTAATTAAAATGTTCTTATCAATGTGAGTGTTAAATACTGTAAGTTTTTATTGAGAGCGTTCTAATCTTAAATAAATTCAAATGTTCTACTATATACACACTGTAACTAGAGAAGTACTATAAATAACCCACAGACTCTTAAGAACATTGAAATCAAAGTTTACGTAAAGTATAAAATGCTTGAGTTCTTAAAAAAAATTGTATTCTCCATTATTTAGGATCTACACACCTACTCTTTTGAATTTATGAAAACGGCTTCAGTGAAATTCGCTATATTTTTTATATGTTGTAATTTCTGATTTTTGACAAAAAAAATAGGACGTATAAGCCGTTTTGGAAATACAGCCTTCCGAAAGGGCCTTCTTTAGAGAAGTTTATTTGTGCAACAAATAAATTAGTTTTAAGCTTATATACCAGCAGGATTTGATTGGGATGACTTTAATTTAGCCCTTTTAAGATCTGTAAAATATATTTTGGTATGTTTCTGTCTGAAATATACAGAGTTTCCATGGATGGGCTTAACAATAAGACCAAGTGAAAGACATGTTTGTTGTTAAAAATATACTTTTCACATTGAAAATCCTTAAATTACTAAATTTTAGTAAGTAAGGCTTACTTTATTTGTCATTTAACAAAAAGCTCTGTATGAAAAAGTTGTTTCAAATACAGGTCCGTTTACTCTGTAATTCTTGCATATCTCGCTTGCTATTACCAATAGAAGAAAACTAAATAGAAAAGGTACTAGGTACTAAAAGAAATTTTGTGAAGATATATATTTTTATTTGAACAGGATATCCTAAACGCGCGGTATAGGGTATAACGAATTGCACGTTTCTATTTTAGATTGTTTTGTTTTTTTCTTGTAGTATTAATTTTCAGCCTAACCAAAAGGTAACATACAAACCAATGTTATTTGCTTGCATAAGATAATATATGTTTATATATGTCATATGAAAATTATTAGAATTAATCGTTAGATATAAATACAGGGGTGCCCCAAACTCAATGGCCTATTAGGAGTATAGGAGAACCAATAAATAGATTACTTTGAAAATTTGGCTCTGGCCATAGATGATCATAAATTCTCTTTTTAAAATATTTTAAATTGTGGGGTGTTGCTGCTATGTTAAACCGGTGGCAAAATCCGTTTTCTTAATAAAATACCCGCTATATGATTGCTTTTTGTGTTGATCCCTATATCTAAATTCAACTGTTTTTCGAGAAAATGGCGCTTGAAATTGATATTTTTGACCCTTTGAAGCTGTGTAACTCCCAAACGACTTAACTTGCAACAAAATGGATTTCACTTTCCAATCTCAGTTTTAGGTGTCCCTAAAAGCTAAAAACCAAGATAGGAAAATGCATTCCACTTCGTTGCAAATTCAGGAGTTTGGGAGTTACAGAGCTTCAAAGAGTTAAAAATGTCAATTTTCAATTACAAAACTGGAAGTACCATCTATAAATAAGAACATCTTTACAAAACGTCCTTTAAGTAACCAAGTATCTTTCCTATGTAACACTTTCTTCTATCGATAACAGCGAACTATCCAATAATTACATACTAAATCTGTATTTTTTGGTAATGGCTAAAATTCGACTAAACTATATCAAATTAGGGTTTCTCAACATGAATGGTGTATTTTTCGACAAGAAACACAACATAAACATAAAGAATAACTTTTTCTCGAAAATTCAATTTTCGGTACATTTGGTCGTTTGTTAGCCCTATCCGTGGACACTCAGTATATTTCAAATTAAGATCTACCGAAATATATTAATAAATAATGTTTTTGCACTACTAAGTTTTTGTAAAAAAATTTCCAAAGGGCTATACTTCCAAAATAGCTCGATTTTGAAGTGGCCGTGTGTTCCTTATTTAGGTCAAGAAATACAGTATATAAAACAAACAAACAAATTTTACTGAAACCAGTTTTCCATAAGGTTTGTGAGTGGTTCTTTAAAGTTTGCAACTTTTTTCGCATCCTTTATTTATTTTTTTGTATTGTGGCGAAGTAGTAGAAAGACTGGAGAGAGTAAATTTATAAATGAAACTATTTATGCGTTTTATTTTTTTAGTCAGAAAAATTACAGACTCCGAGGTCAAACTGGCCCAGTCCGACACTGGCAAAAACTAGATAGTTATTTTATTTTGAAAAAAATGGAAATACTTTAAACTATTTGTTGGGGAAGCTTTAGAGATTTCCGAACGGCAATATAGCGACAAAATTCCATTTATGAGAACTATAACATAAAGCTAACTTAACACCCGAAGAAAATAAAGATTAATTTTAGCAAGAAATTAAGCAGTAAGAAGTTAAAGATAAAGATATAACTAGAAATACATTAGAAATATTAGTTCCCCCTATTCCTTAAAAAAAATGTTTAAGAACTTCACGACAAAAAAGCACCTGGGCTAAGAACATCGCTCAACCTAGGTCAACAGCGAACATTTTTATAAATAATGTTTACAAATATATATTTTATAATAAAATATAATAGTTGATATAAATAGGTACCAATTAGAGATTTTTGCACTTAAAACTCTATGCTTACTAAACTAAATCAACAAAAAAAATAACATTCCTACAATAATACAACTTACTTCTACTAGTTTTTACGTTTTATTCTCGTGAAAGACATCACCAAGTCACTTTCCAAACTAGGATTTTTTATTGAGTATTCCATTCCTAAAAATATTAAGATATTATGTCAATCCCCATAAATCAAAATAAATTTTAATGATTGTAAGATTGACCAGTTTATTTCCGGAAATTTTCCCATCATGAAAATCTCTAGAAAAAGCAAGAAAATCTTAATCAAGCCAAAATCAAATGTTTTTTTTTTAGGGGGGAGGGAATATAAACGTTCCTTTTTAAATTTGACGGTCGAGATTTTCAGAGGAATTTAAATAATAATTTTAAGATTAAGATGAGTTTATTGATATCTGATAATTGTTTTCTAATTCTAGCTTGAATCCACACTAGGAATGGGCGATATTAGTTAGATTAGATTTAACCTATCGATATAGTTACCTAAAAATATCGATAGTTATATATAACTATCCATATATCGATATCTATTGATAGGCATCAAAATATCGATAGTTGTTGATATTTATTGTCCAGTTATTGGTCTTCTTCATTTCTCTACGCATGTAGAAAAAAAGTAGTTTATCGAAAAAGGTATCAGCAAGACGACAGGGTACTCTTAACTTATTGACACAAGAAATTGTTTATGCTAAAAATAAAAATATTTCATATTTCCCGGATTCATTATTATTTATAATAACTGAAATAGGCTTACAAGCAATTAGATCGTCCCTTCCTAGGTCCCGAGGATCTACCTTAAGATGCCCCCTAATTACTTTTTTGGTTAATTATACTTCACTGAAGGCGATATGTTAAAGCGAAAACTCTCACGCACACAGGTATTTTTTTTATTTGGCGTTATGTGAATATTTTCTAGTTAAAAATACCATATTCTATATACATTAAAAAAGCGGTTTGCTAGGTAACATCAAATAAAATTTGTTATAAATACTTTTCTTAGTACCCACAATCGAGGACATGTAGAACAATTTTGTATTAATTAATAGGGTATACAGGGTGTCCCAAAAGGTCCTACCAAAAATTTGGGAATAGGTAGATGAAATTAAAATATCGCGATTTAGCCATACTTGCCTTAATCCAAAATTTAATATTAAGAAAGATACAGGGTGATTAAGTTAAAATTTTATTTTCGATTTTTTAAAATATTATCCCTGGTTTTTGAGATATTAAAGTGAAAATTGGTGATAACGGAATTTTTATAGCCAGCAATAATAATACGCTTTCCATTTTGATTCTTCGCTTTTAAAAATGTAACTTTTTTATTTACAAAATTATGGAACTTTGTATAGAAAAAATAGGTCCTACTGTCTTTTCTCCCAAAAAGCTATTTTTTATAAAGCTTATCTTTATTACTTGATGCAGCCTCCTTATTCAATTTTAGGATATTTAAGTTTTACCATTTTTATAAATTTTAATAAATCGTTCAGAAATAAAGCTAATTTGTTTCTTTGCGAGAGATGCGTTAATTCCACTTTTTTCTTGTTTGATAAAAGCTTACTTTATAAAAATGACGAAATTCGAATATCTTAAATGGTGAGTACACGGGGCAGTGGCGGCTCGCGGGTGAAAAAGTAAGTGAAGTGCAAATCAAGCAAGAAAATATCGCAATTTTTTTCCAGAATTTTTTTATATGTGAAAGGGGTAGAATATTTTTTTCGACTTACCTAAATTTTGTATACTGAATCAATTCTCCTATCCTTCATAGCAGCAAATTTACTTATAACCTCCTCATAAAATAGATGAGTTGCGCTAATCTCCTCCAGAAATTCTTTTTGAATTGAAATATTGCCTAGAGAAGTAAGTCTTTCTTGAGATATTGTATTTCTTAAATAAGTTTTTACACGTTTGAGGCAAGAAAAACTTCTTTCCCCTGAAGCACTTGTCGACGGTATTGTCAAAATAAGGGAAAACACTTTATATGCTTTGGTTAAAATATTTTTATTTTCATTAATTTTTTTCACTTGCTCTTGCAGCGATATATTCCAATTACTGTCATTAGCAAAAATAAGACCAAGCTCGTTTTTAATTCGTTGACTTTTTGAAAATATTTCCCCATATAACTGTAACAAATTTTCAAAACGGGCCAGTCGGAAAATTTAAACTATATTCGGAAAATTTAACAGAATTTGCCAAACATAAAAATATAAGTTTTTCACAGTCTTGAAAGCTTAGTGTCATTTCCATTAAAATATGATCCAATATTTCATAAAAAAGGGTTCTGTACTTAGCCCTTACTTCTTCAGGTGAAAGCTTAGTAAGCTCACGTTTGTAATGATTTATTTCTGTAATAGAATTTGCTTTATCAAATATGGTATTAAAAAAATGTTTCTTTTTTTACAGAGCGCCTCACGGCAGCGTTTTATATTGGATATGCAAAAATGAATGTCAAGTGATTTTTTTTGAAGAACGCAAATAGTGTGTCCGTGATTGAGAAAATGTCATTAAACACTAACGCCAGAAACGTGAATTTAAAATCGTTCATCTCACCTAAAAATCTTTTCGCAAGCCGGAATTGATTTTTCAGCAGATTTGTCACAGTTTGTAATAAATTCAAAGACGTCTTTTAATTTATTCCAGTCTTGAACAATCACATTTACTAACTTCGAATATGAAGACCAACGAGTTTCTGTAATTGTTAGTATAGGCCTCGTATATGCAGAAGTAAGAGTATACGTTCGTTTGGCTGAGTCATGAAAAAATGAGGGAATATCACTAAGGCTTGCAAAAAAATTCGACATTTAGAAATATTTTTAAACTTCGCTGCATCACAAGGTTAAAACGATGTGCAAGACAATGGACAAATACAGCCTGCGGTGCTTCTTCTTTTTTTTTGAAGGCCATTTAGATGGCCAGACATCACACTTGCGCCATCGTAACATTGCCCTATTAATTTATGTTTATAGTCCAAATTCCAAAAATTGATCCAATATCGGAGCTGACATTATAAAATCCTAATAATCCCTCTACTACTGACCACCCGATTCCAAGCGCAAGAAACCAGCACTGGGAGGTTTGCGTAATATCAGTGGTGTCATCCACTGGCACAGAAAAAAACTGTGTGTTCATTATTTCATTTTTTACAAGATCATTTAAATAATCAGAAATGCATTCAATTATTTCGTTTTGAATAGTTTCCGAGTCACTAGTACAACAAAATGCAAACCACATCCGTGATCGGATTCATCAATAATGTAAATTAATAAACCCGACACCAAATAAAGTTTTAACACCACCATAAATAAATATAACACAAAACAGTCAAGCAAACTGCACAGGAACTAACCGGTTGCAGCTAAATCCGCGAAAATAAAAGTAAACAACCACCCCAAACTGAACGACACGTGGGCGTAGTGGACTGCGTTAGTAAGTCACCGAGAACGTTGTATGGCGCTGGTTAACATTATTCTTTTAGTTCGCTCGACGTAATCGCGCACGCGTTGTCATGGCAACGTAGTAGGAAAATCGTAAACTAAACATAGCATCTCCAGCAAAGTCGAAGCGGTTTGCGCCACCGTTATAGTTGTTACAATAAAGTTCGATTGAAAGTTTTAAAAAGACATGCCGCCCACGGTCAAGTAAAATATTTATTCGAGATGTACAGTTTATGTTTTGCTAATTAGGTGAATAAATGAACGTAAAACTTAAATTTTAAGAGATATGTAATAAATATAGTTAGATGTTTGCTTGTTTATTTTTCCTGGTGAAGTAGCACTTCACCTACTTCACCTGAATAGCCGCCACTGACAGGAGGCTGTTTCAAGTAATAAAATAGCAAATATCTCGAAAACCGTAAACTTTAGGTAGATTCATAAAAGTAGATTCATAAAGTACAGCTTTTTTGTGAAGAAAAGATAATAGAAAATATTTTATCTCTACAAAACTTCCTAATTTTGTATTAAAAAAAGTTAGAACATTTTTAAAAACAAAAATTATTACTCGCTATACATAATCCATTATCACCAATTTTCACTTTAATATCTCTAAAACCAGGGATATTAGTTAAAAAAAATCGAATATAAAATTTTAAATTGATCACCCTGTGTCTTCCTTAATATTAACTTTTGGACTACGGCAAGTATGGCTAAATCGCGATATTTTAATCAAATCTTTGTATTCATAAATTATTGGTAGGACCTTTTGGGACACCTTACATATTTAAGCAACGTTGCCTAAACAGTGGGAGTCCTGGGTTCAATGGCCACAAAGGCAAATTAACGTTTATAGATATATGGAAAATTTGTAAAAATATATATAACTATATTGCTGACCCTCGTTGTAATGCATTCAACATGTTACAGCTGAACTTATTGCCAAGAAGGTAAATATTTTATGTTTATTTTTTTTATAGAATTTTTGTAATCCGTGTGTATCAATATCTGGGTTACGTTTTTAAGAAATTATTAGCGTTGTTCATACTTCCCTAGGATTTATTGTGACAAACATTTTTACCTAAACAGGGTAATAAAAGAACTTAAGAACTGATGTTGAAAAAATATTATTTTCCTGATCCTTACCCTTCTCTATAAAAAATAAGTGCACACAGAATCCTCTCTAAGGTGGATGCTTGGAGCAGGATCACAACAAAACAGGAACAAAATACACCATTTGACATAAAAAAATGCAACGCCCAGGCATAGGGTGTCAATCCCAACCAAAATTAACATGCATGTTATGTTGGGCACTAGGACAACTAATAAGAATTTGAAGACCATCGATGGTATTATTTGTTCTTTGTAGAGTTTCTAAATGGTTTATTGATGCGATTCACATTTTAAATTATTATAAGTGTCTAGAACAATTCAAGATCAACATGAATTTACCAAAAATGATCTTATTATGCCCTACGTTAGTTTCATTATCAGCAAATAAAACTTACCGACGGGTATATAGAAAAGAGATCCCCTATTACTGACTCTCTTTTTATCTCCTACTTCAAGTACTGCAGTTCCGGAGATTACTGTGTATATCTGTAATAAATATACAGCTTTAAAGGCATTTTAATACAATCAAATTAATTTTGTAGCGAGTTGGTTAAAAAAAAGTAACACAACATTTTAATAACTTACTATAATATATAAAAATAATATGATTTTTTATAAATGTATTCAAAAGACTTTATAATGCTTTGAGAATTAATACATTTGATCCGTTGAATGTTTACCCATGCATCATCATTCATATTCATACCACTCAAATCAAAATTTTCTGGAATAAATTATCAAATAGTCACATTCGTTATAGGCGTAGATATAAATATAAATAATAATTATAAATTAAATTACTATTAACTAATAACAGTATTTACCAGCAAACAAATACAACAAAAGAGCCTTCCTAAAAGTACTGATTTACAAAAAAACGGCACACATAACATATTTCCTTAATTATTGATTTATGGAATACCAATCGTAAAGGGAAACACGAATTTTAAGAAGCAGGTCTATGATAGTTTTATAGATTGATGATGCATGGGTAAAGGTCCGAACTCTATGTTGTATTTTATTATATAATACAGAAACCTATAAAAAAAACGCACACTAAAAGTTTACTTACAAATGAATATGTGGCCACCGTCCGTCGCTTTTTACCACCCGATTCCAAGCGCAAGAAACCAGCACTGATATGTTGTTTGGAATTTGCAATAGGTTCACATACACTGAGATTACCAAACTTTGAATACTCCTCTTCCGTTGGCAAATCAGATGTGTATTCTAAAATATAGGCTAGTAAGTATAATGAATAAAAATGTATTAATTCCTACTTACTGATATTATATACGATGCCGTCAATGACGACTCTAACAAAATCATCTACAGTCGGATTAATACTCCTTCCAGTTGAATTTGGTTCGTTTTCCGATGAATTTAAAAAAACAGCAGACGATTCACTGTAATATAAAAGAAGATTAGTCACCTAAAAAATAATCTATAAGAATTAAACTATATTTTGCAGGTGATAAATGATTTTAATCTTAACTGAAAAAGAGTTTGCTGGTTAGATTAAGTACAGTACATTAGTTAGTTGTGCAACTAACTAATGAAAGTTAGTCCCCTCGGTAAAAACATACGTGGCGGTGGTATGGAGTATTTACTTTAAAAAAATGCAACTCTAATTATTTTTCTTTGTAAGATTAAGTTAGACCTGAAGTTAGACCTGTCTGACGATTTCGATATGTTGGTATTATTATTAAAAAACTCAAGGCTATATCAAAAATGTGTTTTGCTGAACATTTAGTATCCGCCTTGACAAAACATCGTAAGCGACAAAATTGTTTTATCATCGTAAACGATATTTAAACAAAAGAATATTCCTTTAAATTTTAAAAATAAATATTTCCTTTTATCTGTACGCAGGCCACGAAAGCCGAAGGCCTAAGTTCTAGGTACCCTGGTTGCTTTAAGTGAAGACAGAGAAAGTTTATTGATGCGGGATTTAAAGACTTGCAGATTAGGAGAAGAATGAAAGGCATTTGCTGGTAACACATTCCATAATCGGGACACTCTAGGAATGAAGGAGCAAACAAAGTGATATATGGATGATAATTCAACAACAAAGAATCCGTAGTAGTATTTGTAAAACAAAGACAGATCGGATTGCCCTTAACTCCCTAGTGATGCAAGCTTCCTTGTGAAGTTTGGATCATCATAAAGGCGAATAGCTTTTCTTTGGACAGAGTCAATGATATTAAGGATTGAAGGAGGGGCTGCTCCCCATATGTGCGATCAATACTTAAGGTTGGGTCTGATTTGCGAAGTGTAAAGGGTATACAAGTTGGCAGAAGAAAAGTATTTTCAAGCTCGGAGAAAGGAAGGAAACCCAAATTCTCCGCGGTTGCTGTAGCAGTTGACGTGATGTACACAGGCCAATGAAGATTTTTTTGAAAAGTGGTACCAATTAGGCTAAAGGAATCGCTTGCTTCAAGCATATGATTATTTATTTAAATGGTATGTGAGATACTAAACATGATTGTGTTATGTTAATGAGGTCCTGGATTAGGGATAGTCATTACTCTACGCCTATCATCAATTTCAGCCTTGGAGATAGAATAAAGCAGATCATTGACGTGTAGAAAGAATAGAGTACGTGCCAATACTGAACCTTGTGGAACGCCTGCGTTATTTTAATAAAAGAAAGAATGACAGTTTACCACTACAGAAATACTTCTGTTAGAAAGAGAACTGGCAATCCAAGTACAAGGTTTTGGAGGAAGACCATAGGCAGGAAGTTTATTAAGAAGTACGACATGCCAGACTTGATCAAATGATTTGGCTATGTCGAGGGCAATAATTTGAGCTTCTCCGTGGAATTCGATGGACTTACTCGAGTTGTGGGTTACAAAGGTAAGATCTGCTGTCCATCTTTGGTTGCGGAATCCGTATTGCCTGTGGTGGATAAGGTTCAAGGAATTTACAAGATCAATATTGATAAACTCCACCATTGCCTTACTCATAATTGGTGAGGGATATGGGTCTGTAGTTAGAGGGAAAAGCTTTGTATCCCTTTTTGGAAACAAGCTGTACACGAATAGATTTCCAGCTTTTAAACAAAATGCCCTGGTCATAGGACACTTAGAATAACCTGGTAAGGATAGTAACGAATTCAGAAGCACACTTTTTTAGGACCATGGCCGGAATACCATCAAGGCTAGAGGACTTTTTGGTATTAAGTGTTTTAGGAATACATTGTATCTTTTTAACACTAAAGGTAATTTCGTGGGTATCGTATAGCAAAACTGGTACTGATGGAAAGGTGAAATGAAGAAGAAGGATTAAAGTAGAATTTTCGACGAATTGTTTTGCAAAAAGCTCAGATTTTGTTTTAGATGTGGAAATGGTCAATACAGTTGAGATACAGGTAAGATGAAACCATTTTTTCCCTTACGATGTTTTGTCAAGAACCCATCGATATGTTCATCAATGGCTTTCGTAATTTAATGTATATAATATTTTCATTTTAAATATTTTTGAAAATACAATAAATCTATGCCAATGATCTCGGTAGACCAACACATGTTCCAACATAAATTATGTTCGGAATTTGATTGGGATTGGTGTATTTACCGCTAAAATATAACTAATTTTAAGTTGTAGGTCAATGCTATGAGCCCGAGATTTTTAAATTCACAATATATGAATTCAATCTGGTTAAGATCGCTAGACTTGTAATATCTGTACAGGGTGTTACAAATTCGAAGGGATAGCATTGGCATCTTAAAAACCTTAATTGGTTAAATCAGGGCACAGTTGCGTGCAATTTTAAATCGAATTATTATGCTGTTGACAAACTTGGAAAATTCCGACTACTAAGATATATGTAAAAAGCCGAAAATCCTCATTTTCCTTTTTATTTTGGCTGCATTTGAAGAGATATTACAAAATAAATTTTACATCTTTATAGTCACTTTTCCTCCTCTGCATGACAATGCACTCAGATTTAAATCCGACGTTTCGTCTTCGAGGTCTCATCATCAGCTTCTTTTTTTTAAATATGGACTTGGGATTTTTTATTTCATTTTTAACAAGCGTGTGACCTCCCAAAACCAACGATGTATTACACTTAGTGTTTAAACAGAAGATTTAAGATTTTCCCATAAGAGACCATGTGTTAGAGAGAGACGGAAATCCTACCAAATACACAAGAATTTTAAAAACTCTTAATGTATAAGAGCATTACATCAGTTGTTTTGAGAGGACTTGGGCTTCGTAAAAATAAAATAAAAAATCCGAGTTTGTATTTAAAAAAATAAAGCGAAGACGAAACATCGGATTTTAAATCTGAGTGCACCATTTTATAAAAGAGGAAAAATGGCTATAAAGATGTAAAATTTATTTTGTAATTTATTATTATATTTTGACATTATATTTCGCAAATTTTTCTTAATTTAATCAACCTCGTATCTCTTACAGTTTTTGAGATGCCAATGCTATCCCTTCGAATTTGTAACAGCCTCTGGAAAAGACTTGGCTTTATATATAGAACATGAGATATAATATGTCCTTAGAGTGTTCCACTCAAAAAAAAAATATATTGGGTGTAACATTTAAAAAATAAGTTTATGATGCCATAATTCTTAAACAAGTGACGTCATGATCAAATCGGTATTATCCGAAAATAAAGAAATACTGAATTTTTGAGGATATACCTATTAAAGTGGATATAAGTAAACTATCAAATGCACTACTACACCCAAATTAGAAATTAATATAGTATTGTTGATTAAATTAAAAAAGTTATAACATTTATAGAAAATTTGGGAAATACATCATAAATTCTCACAGTGACAAATCTTATTAAAACAAATCTGGAAGTTTCTCAAATTATCCACCATTTCGTTCAGTTCATTCTACTAACCCTGTACAATAACCAAATAATAATCCATAATATTATATTAATATGTATTATAATATGTGGGCTGCGCTAAGGGGAAGTAAAGATAACAAAATTTAATAATTAAAAAAAAAAATATATTAAAACGCCTAGGCATACTTTAATATTAGATTTTCATTCTGGTATTTATAAATGTTAGTTATCTATCAAATACCTGAAAAAATTATTTGCAGTGTGTAAATCCCTAGACGTTGTTTCCATGGTTTGTTGGGATTCTTGTTCATTTAACCGTTCCAGTTGACAAGAACGTCCTGATTGAACATAGGATTCCGTATCGCCTACGTTATGAAGAAAAAAATTTCTAATATCAAAAAAAGTGCAATGGTATCAAAAATTCTACTTCTACTAATCTACAAAAATCGACACAAATTTCTTTATACATTGTTGCTATTTTCATTAATGAGTTTTACCTATTTTAAAGTGTAAACTTATTATGGAAAATTAAATAAATTGCCATTTTTATAACATGTACCTAAATACCAAAGTAACTATAGTTTTGTTAAAGAAACTTTTTGGACTTGTGCAGATGTTTTGTAGATACAGAGATAGGCTTAATAATACAAAGTATCCAAAAAAGTCTATATTTGATGAATTAAGGTCTAATACAACATATCAGTGATATCAGAATACTTATCAAGCATTACTTAAGGTAAAATGCATCACTGTGCCGGACGTGTTTTATTTAATATAAAAGGTTTGTCAAAGCGTTTTCTCGGGTATTTTTAAAGCTTAAACCATACTGTGATATTTATTTTGTTTGATTCCATTGTTTGTTGAACGGACAGACATCAATAGTTTTCAAATATCTTAAATTTTCTAATCCAGGTTTGGTTTTCCGTAAAATTGAATCCATTATGTTTTGACGACACAATTACAGGTACAAAGATAATGCAGTTTTGTTTACATTTATTTGATTATTAAAACGACTAAAATTGTCATTGTTATCATAAACACAGGCAGATTATGCCAATACTACTATACTATAACCTACTAAAATTTCTTGTTTTTAATATCGATTTTAAAATCCGATACAAAACGCATAAATTAAATCACAAAATCGCTGATCTTGTATTAACCACAACAGTATACGTTTCTAGAATCCTTTAAGTTTTTTTTCAAGCAAGGATCGCCCATGCGATTTTTTATAGCAGACGTATGACGATACAACTTTACGGCTACACACTGCTACAAGATCAACGATACAACTGTCGTTAAGACAGCAGTTTTGACGATTTTAGACTTTTTTGCATTTCTCCGTCCTTAGATAATATATAAACTAAAAAAAAATCAAATAAAAAGAAACTTAATATTTTTTTATTTGATTTATTTTTTACTTTCGATACTCACATTCACTTCTATTTCTTTTTGATCTTGTTCCCTGGCACGGTGGAAGATATATTTTCTTTTTGTTGCTACTCAGTTGAATCGGACATCCGTTAATATTTGAACTCTGCAAACTATTATGCACAGAGGGATCTTGACGAATCTTCAAACATCGATTTGAATCAAATTTCGGAGGTGGCATAACCTGATTTTCCTGAAAATGTTGATGATCGACTGACCCCAAATGTATCCGTGCTACAAGAATAAATATGGACTCTTTATCAACGTCTCTTTTAACATATTTATCAATGTCTCTTTTAGCAATTTTCTCCCGCCGCATGAGACAACACGAGACGAGAGAGTAGTCTTCTCTCGCGGAGAATTTCTCGTTTTTCTCGAGCTGGCTAGTCTCTTGGACATAAGAAAATCTGTATTTTTTAATATGTCCATTGTAAAATAAGACAAATTATTAAAAAACAAAAAACCGTGCTTTTTAACTGATTCCAAAAATTAAAAATATTTTTAACGTACCCGAAATTTCGACGTCTAAACTTATTTTAATCTGTAATACAAGAATAAAAATGGCGTTTCTTTGACTTTTATAGTATTTGTTTACAAAGGCTTTAGATAGACCAAAATGTCAACGTACAGGGTATGTGAAAATGTCTTTTTACAAAATTGTCTTATATTTTTGCGAAAATTAGAAAACAATAAAATTTTTGTTTTATTATTTAGTCGATCAAGGTATCACCCTTTCGAAGATAGTTAAGAGAGAAAAAACTCTGTCTTGCTGTTTAACTATTTTTATAA